>PVKW010026891.1:0-29178 GCA_004027895.1 Orientallactaga bullata
CTTATACCTTGAGTTGGTCAGAAAGATGTTAGCCACTTTCCCCCTTGTAGCTCATGTTATACCTTCCAACACTAGATGGGCTAACTGTCTGGGGACTGGGTCTCTTCTGAATTCCAGCCAGGTTGCTGTATGTTCCGTGCCAACAGCATATGGTGTCTTCAGCAGTAGGATCTTACCATTAACCTCTGGTGGGTAATCACGTGCTCTGAGAGAAGTCTGTCTCATGTTGGGAGACCTTGTAGTACGTTTGTTAACCGCATCCTGGAACTGGGAGTAACAGGTCAGCTCCAAGGGAAAAGAAAAAAGAAAGAGGGGAAATTTAAGATTAGGCTTCATCTCGCCCTTTCCTGGGCCCTTTAATTCAGGTGCTCCCCCTAAAGTCCTGTTGAGGATTCAACCATTTAATCTATCTTCAAGGATATAGATTTCTATGGTACCAGTTCAATTTGGGTTCAGATTTGTGTCCCCCCACCTTCCCCTCCACTCAAGCCCTATCCTCTCTATTGTTTAGGCCTTGTGATGCATATCAGATATGTCAGCAACTTGGGCTGATCCAGGATAGGAAACACAGATGAATGAGACCACATGACAATTGTTTTTCTGTGATTGTGTGAGTTCTCTGAGTGTGACCTGTTCCAAGTTCAACCATTTTTCTATGAATTTAATTGTGTCGTTTTTTTTTCTTACTGTTGAGTAGAATTCCACTGTGTAGATATACCACATCTTGGTTATCCATTCATCCAATGATGGGCACCTGGTTGATTCCATTCTTAGCTATTATAAATTGAGCAACTATAAACATGGTTGAGCAAATATCTCTGAACTGAGGCATGGAGCTTTTAGGGTAAATGCCCAGTAAGGGAATAACTGGGTATGTTGGTAATTTTATAATAAATCTTTTTAGGAGTCTACATATTGCTTTCCATAGTGGTTATACCAGCTTACATTCCCACAAACAGTGAATGAGGGTTCCTTTTTCTCCACATCCTTGCTAACAATTGTTTTCTTTTGATTTTTTTTTTAATGTTTGCTATCCTTTCTGGGATTAGATGGAATCTCATAGTTGTTTTAATTGGAATTTCCCTGATGGTTAGGGATATTGAACATTTTCTTAGGAGTGTGTTTTCCATTTGCATTTCTACTTCTGAGAACTCCCTATTCATTTCTCTGCCCCATTTTGTAAGTGGGTTGATTCTTTTTTTTTTTTTTTTTTTTTTTTTTTTTTTTTTTTTTTTTTTTTTTTTTACCTTTTTTTTATTTTTTTTTTTTTTTTTTTTTTTTTTTTTTTTTTTTTTTTTGGTTTTTTGAGGTAGAGTCTCACTCTAGCCCAGGCTGACCTGGAATTCACTCTGTAGTCACAGCGATCCTCCTACCTCTGTCTCCCCAGTGCTGGGATGAAAGTAGTGCACCACCACACCCAGCTTTGATTCTTTTGTTGCTTAGGTTTTTGTGCTCTTTGTAGATTCTACATATTAGGCCTCTGTCAATTGTATGGCCAGCGAAAATTTTCTCCCATTCTGTGAGTAATCTATTGGCTCTGCCTATGATATGCTTGTCTGTGAAAAAATTTTCAGTTTCATAAGATCCCATAGTGATTGTTTAAGTTCCTGAGTTACTGGGGTTTTGTTCAGGAAGTCTTTCTCCACTCTTATATCATGGAAAGTTCTTTCTATTTTTTCTTCCAGTACTAGAAGAGTTTCAGGTCTTATATTGGACTTGATTTTTGAGCATGGTGAGATGTATGGGTCTACTTTCATTTTTCTGCATATGATTAGCCAATCTGTCCAGCACCATTTGTTGAAGATGCTATCTTTTCCAGTCTGTTATTGGGGCCTTGGTCAAAGATCAAGTAGCTGTAGTTACTTGCCCTAAAGTCTGGATCTTCAATTCTGTTCCATTGGTCTATGTTCCTGTTTTTATGCCAGTACCATGCTGTTTTTGTCAGTATGGGTTTGTAATATAGCTTTAGATCAGGTATGGCAATGCCTCCAGAAGTGTTTCTTTTGCTGATGATACGTTTAGGTATATGAGGTCTGCTACCATTCCATGTGAATTTTGAGATCACTTTTTCTGTCTCTGTGAAGAATGATGCTCGGATTTTTATTGGTATTGCATTAAATATGTATATTGCTTTTGGTAGGATTACCATTTTCACAATGGTAATACTGCCTATCCAGGAACATGGGAGGTCTTTCCATCTTCTCAAGTCCTCCTCAGTTTCTTTGTTCAGTGTCTTTATGTTTTCATTATATATGTCTTTCCTTGGATAATGGTATTCCAAGGTATTTTATTTATTTATTTTTGCTGTAGAAAATAGGATAGTGTCACTAACTTATTTCTCTGTATATTTGTCCTTGGCTATAGAAAGGCCACTGATTTTTGTGTGTTGATTTTGTATCCTGCTACTTTGTTGAAAGAATTAATCACCTTTACTAGTTTTGAGATGGAGGCTCTTGGATCACTTATGTATAAGATGATGTTATCTGCAAATAGGGCTAACAACTTCTTCCCTTCCAATTTGTATCTCTTTTATTTACTTCTCCTGTCTTATTGCTTGGGCTAGGACTTCTAGAAGAGGTAGGAGTGGCCATCCATGTCTTGTTCCTGATCTCATTGGGAATTCTAGAGTCTTTCCCTATTAAGTGTTATTTGGGCTTTAGGTGATTTATATATAGACTTTATTATGTTAGATATAAACTGTCCATACCTATTATTCTCCAACATTTGATCATGAAGAGATGTTGAATTTGTGAAAGGTCTTTTCTGCATCTATTGAAATGATTGTATGGTTTTTTTGGTTTTTGGTTAATTATTTATTGTATTACATTGACAGATTTCCATATGTTGAACCAATTCTGTGTTAGCTCAACCCTACTTGATCAAGGTTGATAATGCTTTTGATGTGTTGTTGAGTTAGGTTTGCAAGGACTTGGTCAGGATCTTTGTGTCTAAATTCATCAGAGATATAGGCCTATAGTTTTCTTTTTTTTGTTGTATCTCTGTCTGATTTTGGTATTAGGGTGATGTTAGCTTCATAAAAGGAGTTGGGGAGCTTTCCCTGTTCTCTGATTATGTGAAACAGTTGGAAGAAAATTGCTTTCAGTTCTTCCATGAAGGTTTGATAGAATTCAGCAGAGAAGCCATCTGGTCCTTGGCTCTTCTTTTGGGGGAGGTTTTTGATTACCTTTTCAATCTTGATGGGTGTTATAGGTTTGTTTAGGAGATTAATCTGCCCTGAGTTTAGTTTTGGTACATGTTATGTGTCCAAGAATTTATCCATTTCTTCCAGATTGTACAGTTTTGTGGAACAGAGGTTTTGGAAGTAAGTCCTGATGATTCTTCCAATTTCACTGATGTGTGTTGTGACCTCTCTTTTTTAATTTCTAATTTTATTAATTTGAAGCATCCAGTTTTTTTTGGTTTTTTTTGCTTTATCAAATTGGCCAGGGGTTTATCAATCTTATTTATTTTTGAAAGAACAGGCTCTTTGTTTCATCAATTTTCTTGTTTTCTTAGTTTCCAAATCATTAATTTCTTCTCTGATCTTGATTATTTCTTTCTGTCTGGAGCTTTTGGGGTTGGATTCTTCTTATTTTTCCAATGCCTTTATTTGGATGGTTAGGTTATTGATTTGGGATCTCTCTGTCTTTGTTATGAAGGTATTTGAATGAATTTCCCCCTAAGGACTTCCCATTGTGTACATAAGTTTTGGTATGTTGTGTTCTCATTGTCATTCAGTTCCTAACTAATGTTGGTTTGAATTCTATCCTGTCAGATATTAGGATAGCAACACCAGCTTGTTTCCTAGGCCCATTTGCTTGAAATACCATTTTCCATCCTTTCACCCTAAAATAATGTCTGTCTTTTATGGACAGGTGAGTCTTTGAGGCAACAAACACAAGGATCCTGCCTTTTAAAACAGTCTGCAAGCCTGTGTCTTTTGGTTGGGGAATTGAGGTCATTGATATTAATAGTCATTAATGAAAGATGTGTATTTATTCTTGCCATTGTTCTTGCTGTGTAGTGCTTCTTGTCTTTCCTTTACTTTTTTGTATTAAATATTATTTGAATATGGTTTATTTTTTCCTGTTTTCTCATGTATCTCTTTTTCTTTCTCTTCAGTGTGAAGGATACCTTCAAATATTACCTGTAGAGCTGGTTTAGTGGTCTTATATTCTTTTAGCCTGTTTTTGTTATGGAAAGTCCTTATTTCAAGCATATTGACAATGCCTTAAATACTAAGCCATTTCTCCAGCCCATTTTCTTTGGTTTTTGTGTTTAGTAGTTTAATTATATGACAAGGAGAGGTTCTTTCCTGGTTTTGTTTGTTTCATGTTCTAAAGGCTTCCTGTATATGTATCAACATCTCTTTCCTATTTGGGGAAATTTTCTTTTATGAGTTTATTGAAAATATCTAGTCTGTGTTTGGAATGAAATTCTTTTCCCCTTCGATTATACCCTGAATTCTTATGTTTGATCTTTTCAGTGTCCTGAATGTCTTGAAATTTCCATTCATGCCTTTCTATTAGTTTGTCTTTCTCTTTGTTGTACTGTACAAGATCTGCCACCTTCTCTTCTAGTTTAGATATTCTATCTTCTCTTTGATCCATTCTGTTGGTGAGACTTTATACAGAGATTTTTTTTTTTTACTTACTGTGGTTTTTAATTTCCATTATTTCTGATTCATATTTCTTAAGTATTTCTATCTCCTTACTCATTTCTTATATTGACCTCCTTATTTCATTAAGTTGGTTTCCTGTGTTCTCTTGGCATTCCTTCAGGAGTTTGTTTTCTTCTTTGATTCCTTTTGATATTTTGATTTTTCTTAACATAGTCATAGTCATCCTTTTGAATTCTTTGTCAGGCATTTCATCTCAATCAATCTTATTGGAGGTCATTTCTGATGGATTTATAACTTTTGATGGAATTATATTGTCTTGATTTCTTGTGTTCCTTATATTATAATGTAGATATTGTTAATAATTTGATGCTTGGGTTTTCTAATTCTCTTGAGTATTTGTAGATGTGTAAATCAGAAGTTATATATCTTCAGGGTAAGAAAGCTCTTTTCCTGAAGCATTTATAACATCTCTTCCAGAATTCTCTCCTTCACCTTTCACATAGTTACCTACTACCTACTTGGCCTAATTGGTTACTGCTGGAGAGCGTTCTCTGGATGTCTAGTTGTCCCTAGAGCATTCTGGCATCTATCCATGGAAGTATGCTAAAGAGTTAAACAGCCCCAATGGTGGTTGGGGGGGAGGTTGCAGAGAGCCCATGCTGTGGCCAGTCAGTCTTACCTAACCAGTACTATCTCAGTACATCCTTTAAGCCTTGACAGTTGTTGTCAGTGCCACTGACAAATGTATGATATAACAGAGGGAGGCTCACTATGAAAAAGCTCATTTCTTAAGAATTCAATGTCTAGGATATCCATTTATCCACCTGTGGTAGTTTAATAGATGGCCCCCAATATATTCAGTGTTTTATTAGTTTGTAGTTTGCATCTGCAGCCACCTTTCTGGAGGCAGTGTCTCTGGGTGGATCTTAAGGTGTGGTGGTGGGCTTAGGATTTCAAAGTATGCCTCTTTGAAGTTCCTGAAGTGTGCTGTGCTGTGTGCCTTTTGGCTTTGCTCTCTGTGTTTGGTCCTGTGAAAGCAGGCCAGTTTTTTCTGCCATTATGGAACTTCCCCTGGATCTGTAAGCTTCAATAAATATCCCTTCCTCTATAACTGTGCCTGGTCTGGAAGTTCTTCTCAGCCAACCTGAATCTGTCTGCTACACCACCCATCACTTTCAGCCAACAGTCTAACAGCCAGCATTATGACTGATAACTATTCACCATGCCATGATGTAGCAAATAAAATGCTAACAACTTAAACTGAAAGAAATTTTTCCTTGAATGGTCCTTCTGCAAAAGAATCATTTGGTCGCTATCCTATGGTCTTTCTTTATTGAGACAATGACATTGATGCGTAAGGGTCTGTCTGTAGTGAGGTACTTTACTGTCTTCAGAAAAATGGTCTAGAGTTGGCTACTCTGTAAAACTAGAAGAAATCCAGAAAAGGCCATGCTTTGAGGCCTCTATCCAAGCCAAGCATCCCTTGCCTTTGAGTAATAATAGTAGACATCAAGAGAGCTCACCTCAACAAGCACATTTTCCTCTCCTTTTCTGTGGAAGGAAGCTTTATTAATCTCACTGTCTTAACTTACAAATTCTCTAGGCTGGGGGAAAATAGGGGCTCTGACCCTCTGCTCCATGGAATGCTTTGGAGGCCATGATGCAGAGCAGAGCTTGCATTTCCACTTTGCCCAGCACTCAGGTAAGGAGTGCTCTTTGGCCTTTACCTTAGTGTCACCAGTTTTGACCTCAAACTGCATCCCGCAAATTACAGAGCCTACAATAAGACCTACAGCCCAAGGACTAGTGAAGGATACTTATTCTTGGCCAAGAATAGGAAATGTGAGCAATAAACTCCCAGGTCTTCTTCTCACCTTTGTTGGCATTCGAAGATTCTAGTTCTTATAAAAGAATGAAGGAGAGGGAAATATTTAGAAGGGGAAAAATGTTTGTGTCTTTTCTGGGAGTTGGAAATTTTCTCCGAGCTTGAAGACCATCTTTTGCTCCTTTTAAGACTCCTCCATTGTCAACTGTCATGGCACTGGTGGTGATGGGTATCAGTTTATATGCAGATGGCAGTAAAATGAAATTTTAAAGTTGTCTGGTGGATACTGTGGCAACCACCTTAGATCCAATTAGTTTTGGCTAGCCCATTCAAAGAGGAACTTCTGTCCTTTAAGCTTCCTGTACTCAAAGAGAAACAAGATCAGGGTGGGGTAATAAGAGATTGCCTAGGCCTCTTCTCAAACACCACCCCAATTTGGTTCTCCTGAGCAGCTGTCATCCAGTTGTGGGAAAGATCCCAGCAATGAAAGAACCTATGGTCCTAAGTGCCATAGGTGGCTCCCCTAGGAGTGAGTAGGAACAAGCAGAAACGGCAAAACTTGGGCCTTCTGTCTGGCAATTGTCCAAATGACAGCCTGAATGGTCAGGACCAGGATAAGCATGGTCATGAGGTCAAAGCAGGGCTGGCAGGAGGAAGAAAAGTGCTAAGTGACAGTGAAGAAAAGAGTAGGTCAAGAACTCGATTCTTTAAAAGCAGAGGCAAATGAAAAAATAACCCCGTAGCAGAAGTCACTTCTACTTAGGCCAGAGGAACAAGCTAGCTTCTTTTCTCAGGGCATCTAAAATCACGAGCTTCGGGGTCAGGCCATTGAGCCCTCCAGAGAGAAATGACTGCCAGGATAACTAGCCTGGATTTTGGATTGAGCATATGAAGATAATGGGAGATCCTAACAGAGCTCTTTTTGGCCAGTTACCACACACTGCCAGGAAAGGAAGTTGCACAAGACTGAAATATAACAATTAATTAACAATGTGGAAGAGTGTACTCTGAAAGGTAAGGACAGGAAGTGCTCCATAATCCTATAAATTATTCCTGCTTTTTGAATGCTAAAAGCACAAGTTCTAGACATATATAAATAATATATTCCTGTAAATAATTGACTACATAAGGAAAATTACACAAGCAGAAACCAACTCTGAATTTAGCAAGGTCCCTGGCTTTTAGAAGCCCTACACATTATACTTGTCTCGTAGCCCCAGAACCTAGTCTAGGAAAACAATCAAGATGAGACATAGATCACTGTGTCATACAGAACTGCCCACAGCATTTCCTTTCTCTGGGTTTTCAGTTTTCATACCGAAAAAAGTAAATAAATTTTTTAAAAATGTAAAAAGCTCTAAAGTCCCTTCTAATGCTGACATATTATCTCCTTAAACAATACTAGAATATATATTAATTATTATCCTATCTAACCTTGAATTTTTTTAGGAGAATGACTCATTTCAGGCTTGTCATCCTCCTTGTGTAAATACTACTACCTCTGAACATCCCAAATACCTCTGAATTTCAAGTTTGTGATTTATGGCTGGACCTAGCCTTAAGCGGCACTTCCTCTAGTGACCTTAGGAATTTGCTGGGCTTTGAGCTGAAAAACTGAGCGTACTGTAATGACCTTGGTTCATGAATTAGCTCATTGTTTCCCCCTCCTTTGGAAATTAGTTTATTGTCCATTCCCTTCAGAGTGAGCCCTTCGATGGTGTCAAGAGCTCTGGTAGACATTCAATATGTAGACTTAATTTTTCTCAGTTGTGTGAGATACAAAAAGGACATGACTCCGCACACTTCTTCTTTAGCACTGGGTACACTGGCTTTTAGGGACAAGTTCTCAAGTTGTCACCAATAGCCCTGGTTAGTGAGAAAAGGAAAAGTTAGGTACTGTTGGAGTTTGGCAAAACTTCTTTTCTCCGTGACTGCTTCGGCTCAGAGACAATGACTAAATCACAACTGTCATTTATTATGTATGGACCATGTGACAGGAACACATTATCTCTAGTCTTATGACCATTAAGCAAAATAGATATTATCAGGAAATCGAGTCTTACAAGTTAAGTAAAGTGCCACATAAGAGACAGAAATAAGATTTAACCAGGGTCTCCTCTGACTCCAGGCCTCACACTGTTTCTGAGTTCCCTCCCAGACAACACACTAGTGTTTAAGTGCACAGGGCTAAAAGAGACTATGAAACATTTGAGTCCTAGAATTTCCCAGGTCTGAGTTATTGTACAAGTTTCTTAGCTTCCTGGTCAGTTGACAATCACAGTACTTACTGCACAAGGCTAAATGGTGCTGTAACAAGTTGAACGTAATGATGCAAGTGTATACATTTGGAGTATTTCTTGGCATATAATAAACACTCAGTGCATGGTGGGCATTTGGGCTAGGGAGTGTTGTTTTGTTTTGCTTTCTTTTGGCAGTGCTAGGGGTAAAACTTGGGACCTCGCATATACCAGGCCATTACTACTGGGCAATACCACCAGGTTTTAGTGGTTTTGTCTTGTGCTCTCCCTAGAATATAATTAATTCAAATTTTATAGTGGAACAAGGTACCTTGCCACAGTAATTCACCAGTAGTAGGTACTTAAGAAATGCTTGGTAATCATCTCTAAGGCCCAGAAATATATTCCCTTCCCTGTGCTTTATTTGGAGGCAACGTTTACTAGATAAGGAGTGATCCTTTTCCCTTGGTCTATGGATGAAGATGTACAACCACACACATGTATATTCTGATATATATGTAACCATGGTTTATCCTCATTTACTCATATGTTTCATTCCAGAGCTTATGTTATGAAATAATATTTGTCCTTGAAATTGTTAAATAGTATTAGTACTCGTAGTATGTATTTGAAGCTTATCAATATATAGATTTTGGAGTGTGCATGTCTGTGTATTTTATCCCATACTATTCATTCATTGTGCATTATGATACTTTATCAGTTCATTCCTGGGGAGACACTAATGACCATTAGCGTAAAATCCACTCCAACTCTCTTTAAGTAATATCTCTTCACTTTGGGGTGAGACAATGTGCACGCAGTCATTCTGTCCCAAATAACATCACAATTCTCCAGCACTCTTTCAATGGTTTTGTAGACCTTAAGGTCACATCCTAAAGAATATTTCTGAAGTAAAATATATAAAAGCAAAAAAAATAACAACATAGGAACAAAAATTCAGAGCATTTGCCAAGTACAGTGTGATATAATTATGCCCCCAGTCTCAATATTTTAAGTTATATAAAGACACTTTTAGAATTTTGGGTTTTTTACTCTTATTGTCCCAAGTTTATACTCCTTTTTGTCCAGTGCTACAGTTTCAACTTTTGTTTTGTTTTGTTTTGTTTTAAGGTAGGGTCTCACTTCAGCCCAGGCTAACCTGGAATTCATTATGTAGTCTCAGGGTCTTGCACTCACTGTGATCCTCCTACCTCTGCCTACTGAGTTCTTAGATTAAAGGCATATCCTACTATGCCCAGTTCAGTTTCAACTTTTATATCCCTTCAAAATTCACATTGAAGGCCAGTGTCCAACAGAATAGACTACAAGGAGAGGACCTGAGGAAGTGACTTAGGTCATAAGGGACTCCCTCCCTCATGAATGGAACTAATGTCCTTGTAAAATGGACCTTTTAGAGCATTATGTCCTTTGTTCTTCTGTGACCAAGCAAGGCTAGAGCATCCAAGGACCCACCTGAAAGCAGAAACCAGGCCCTCTCAAGATACCAAATATACCAGCGCCTTGGCCTTGAAACTTTCAGCATCGAAAGCTATGGGAAATACGTTTTAACTATTTATAAATTACTGAGTCTTGGTTATTCTGTTATAGTAGCACAAATGAACTAAGACACCTGGCTATACAAACATTCTACTCAACCACAACTAAGGATGTCTCTGCTGTTACCAAAGTGTTTCTACTTTGTATTACTAGATAACCAGTATCATAAAAAGAGAAGGTAAATTTGTACTATAAAGCTCATAACATGTTACCCTTACTAATCATTTTCAAAAATTTTACAAACATCTCCTAAAGTTGGTCAATAACCATAAATCAATACAAATCTATACCATAATTTTCCATGTGCATTTGTACTATTGGAAACTAGATCAATCAGTATGAAACTTTTGTACATGAACTTTTTTTATATAAATGTGGTCTCCAACATACGTAAAAACACTTGCTTGGAGATTTAACTTGAAAATCAATTTAGTTATCCTAAATAGAAATAACTTAATCGAGCCTGGGGTGAATGTGAAGTCAAGGTGACTTCAAAAAGTAGATAGGGGCTGGAGAGATGGCTTGGTGTTTAAGGCGCCTGCCTCCTAAGCCTAAGAACGCTGGTTCCAATCTCCAGCGGTTCCAATCTCCAGGTCCCAGGTTTAGCCAGATGCAAAGGGGCGCGATGCTGCACTTGACCACAAGGGGTCACACGCATCTGGATTTCATTCGCAGCTGCTGAGAGGCTGCTGGCGTGCCCATCTCTGTCTTCCTCCTCTCCCTCTCTCTCTGTCTCTCTCTGTGTCTCTCTCCCCACCCCCCCAAAAAAGTAGATAGATGTAGTTCAAGTGTGAGTGGACTTAAACTTACCATGCATAGATCTAAAATCACTAGAAAGGATAAATGGCTTGCTCTTGGCAGAGAATAACTTTGTAGATTCTGCAGGGTATTTGGAGCATCCAAAAGCATTTACTCTCATGCAAAAGTGCAGGATTAAGTGTGTGTTTGCTCAATGATATTTTAAAAAAAATTCTTTATAAAAATTTTTTTAATTCACTCATATCAAAACATCTAAGTCCAACTTGCCATCGTCACTGTGGTTTCCTGATCTATGACTCCTTTGTCTCCAACTCCATGCTCTGATTGCAACTGTCACCGAGTCACACAGCCTGCTCTAGGCATGGAGCCAATTTGATTACAACAACTGCTTGTGTGACAGAGAAAGGTAGTTTTCACTGCCATAGCAATGGCTCACCCAACCTCTAATATGTGTAATGTAGTGTGTGTGTGTGTGTGTGTGTGTGTGTGTGTGTGTGTGACTTTAGGGCATCAATTCATTCACAAGATGGAAAATAAATGACTTCCTAATAAATGAATAACCTGGAAAGTACATATGATCACACAGTTTTATAGCCAAGACCCAGACTGATCAGACACTAGACATGGACACAGTCACATTTCTTAGAAGCACAGCTTTCCGTGCACTTGACACCTTTGCAATCTTATTTCTCTTTTCCAGGGTTACAATGTGACTTGTTTATTTTTGAATCCCAGGTGTCTAGTACAAGGTAGATGCAGAAATGATATGTATAGAGCTGAAGGGGAAGAATTCAATCACATAGAGAGAGTTTCCTGCTATACCACCTCATTCCCCCCCAAGGCTGCTCATTTGCTGGGGAGCAGAGGGCTCTTTTAGGCTGTGAACTTGAGTCCAACCAGTAAGTTCTCAACTAGTCATTTTAGTTTCATGGAAACCAAACCTGGAGTGTGTGTGTTTTATTTTTTGTTTTTGCTTTTGTGTGTGTGTGTGCATGTGTAATATAGTGTGTATGGTATATGAACGTATATGTTCCCTTGCGGCACTCCCTATACCCATGGGGCAGGAATGGCTCACCTGTGTTGGGGTCACTTGCTTATGGTGACTGGAGTGGAATGTGGGTGTCCCACCCATTGCTCTTCCCCTGGTCTTGTTTTGAGCCAGACTCATTCCTTTTACTGGTTTTGGAGCTTGCAGGGTTCCATTAATTCTCCATTCTCTGCTCCTGTGTGGAACTGGGGTTCACAGTGGGCATGGCCACTGCCAGCTGTTTTACATGGGATCTGGAGATTTGAACTCTGGTAGTGTCAGGCCACCTCAGGCCCTCATGCTGGCACAGGATGGGCACTAAACCTCTGAGCCATTTTTGCAGCCCCTGTTTTGTTTAACAATATATTACCAAATAATATCATATTTTACTAATGTCAAGACAGAAGAATGTTTATGTCAGTTAGATGTCTTAACCACTATAACATTGCTTTATTTTCATATTTATGTATTAACCATTTTGGTTTGGATCATAACTTACCATATTAACTCTGAAGAAAAATAAACATTTTATGTCATTTTATGTATTCTCTGATAGCACATTTTTGTTTCATTTAAATAGTCTGACCAATCAATCCTTAGTGAATAAACAGACAAGTATGAGAATAAAAAATAGATAATAAGAGCAGGGGTTGGTAAAATGTCTCAGTGGGCGAGTGTTGGCTGTGCAAGCATGAGAATTTGAGTTCTTATGTGTAATGCCCACGTAAAACACAAGTGTGGTAGCCCACTCATAATTCCAGCTTGGGGAGGCGGAGACAACAACATCCTGGAGTTTTGCTGGACAGCTAGTTTAGCTGTATCAGTGAGTTCCAGTAAGAGACCCTGCCTCCAAAGATGAGGTGAATAGCTCTTGAGCCAACCATCATCCATCATCAACCTCTGACCTCCTCACACACATGTCCATGCACCCACACACGCTACACACAATAATAATAATAATAATAATAGCACTTGCAATGTCATGAATATTTCTTTATCTCCATTCCTATGTGATTGCTTGTACATATCATTTCATTCAATTATCACAACAAACCGATACGTTGTTACTCTTTCTGTCCCTGTATCAGTGAGGAAAGTTAGAGGTTAAATAATGGCTCAAGGTTACCTGTTTAGAAAGGAACAGAGCTGAAGTTCAACTCAGAGCTGTTTAGTCCCAAAGCCCCCAAAAGATGCATTGTTTCATTCTTAGCAGTAATGTGCCTGTAAATGAGACTGTTGGGCCTGAAAGTACTCATATAGCCTTAAGACAATGTCAAAGGAAGAATTCGGCAGCATGAACAATGAGCCCCCTGTCGTTTATTTGTTTGTTTGTTTCCAGGCAGAGTCTCATTCAAGCCCTGGCTGGCTTCAACCCCATGTTGAGTTTTTCCTACTTCAGCCTCTGTAGCACTGAGATTAAATGTGGGGTTAAAGGGCCCTTCAGTAAGGAAGTCAACTACGACATAAGGAAAGTCACACTTGGTAAATTCCAGCATGTACATCCCAGCCTTGAGAGTGTGGACTTTTGAGTCATCTCCACACTTCCTCCCCCTGGAACACTCATTTCCCCATTTTGCCAGATTTTTTTGTGTTTTGTTTTGCAGCTAGGATTGCGTCCCATGGCATCCTACTTTCCACAGGTTTTTTTTTTTTTTTTTTTTTTGACTTCTCCCTTTTAGTTAGCTGAGTCAAAGCTGGAATTTTTCAAAAAGTATTCTAGTAAGAATTGAACGTGGGGGGTTGGAGAGATGGCTTAGCTGTTAAGGAGCTTGTCTGCGAACCCTAATGACCCTGATTTGATTCTCCAGGTCCCACGTTAGCCAGATGCAGAAGGTGGTACATGCATCTGAAGTACGTTTACAGTGGCTAGAGGCCCTGGCATGGCCATTCTCTCTCTCTCCCTCTCTCTAATAAATAAATAAAAATAAAATCTTTTTTTTAAAAAAGAATTGAACGTGGGGCTGGAGAGATGACTTAGATGTTAGGGCTCGTGCCTGCAAAGCCATGTTCAATTCCCCAGTGCCCACCTAAAGCCAGATGTACATGTGTCTGGAGTTTCATTTGCAGTGGCTAGAGGCCCTGGCATGCCCATTCTTTCTTTCTTTCTCTATCTGCCTCTTCCTCTCTCTCTCTCTCTCTCTCTCTGTATCTCTCTCAAATAACAAAATATATAAAAATATTACTTAAAAAACAATGAAGGTGTAAATGAACAGTGAAGAGGAAGAAGACAAGAAGGGAAGAAACCAAAATTAACCAAGATGGCAGTAAGAACATTGAAATTATAAAAGTTAGTATTCAAAAGTGCTGCCTATTGGGCTGGAGAGATGGTTTAGTGGTTAAGGTGCTTACCTGCAAAGCCAAAGGACCTCTGTTTGATTCCCCAGGACCCACGTAAGCCAGATGCACAAGGTGGCGCATGCATCTGGAGTTCTTTTGCAGTGGCTGGAAGCCCTGGCACACCCATTCTCCCCCCCCCCCCATCTCTTAGCCTCTTTCCCTCTCTCAAATAAATAAATAAAAATTTAAAAAATATTTAAAAAAAAAACAAAACAAAAGATTCTTTAAAAAAAAAATCTGGGCATTGTGGCGCAAACCTTTAATCCCAGCACTTGGGAGGCAGAGGTAGGAGGATCGTCATGAGTTCGAGGCCACCCTGAGACTACATAGTGAATTCCAGGTCAGCCTGGGCCAGAGTGAGACCCTACCTTGAAAAACCACAAAAAGAAAGAAAAAAAGAAGAAGACAAAATAGGCCTTTTGTAGGTTTTTTTTTTTTTTTTTTTTGCTTTTGTAGGTTTCGTTGATTTATTTTGTCTTGTTTTCTAGTGCTAAGGAAAGGCTTTTAGAAATCTGCCTATGTGTATTCATTTTAGTAAACTGAAATCTCAAGTTTCTTTTCAGTGTTTTTGGTGCTAGAGATGGAACTCCTGTTCTCGTACTTGCAGGGCACGTGCTCATCATGGAGCTACGGCTGCACATATCTGTCTTTCATTACCTTTGATTCAGGAGTAGGGGGACAGCTAAGGTTCTTTTGTGCCTCTCATTGATATATTAGCTTGATTATAACAAGACAATGAAAGTATATTATGAACTTTTTAGGAAAAGGAAACTGAGGTCTGAAAAGATGAAATGCCTTAAGTAAGGGTTCTTTGCATTTGCTCATGCACCCCAGCTTTCCCAATAGTTGAAGCAAAATATTCAGTCTTAGGCAGACTGCTTATGTTTGGAGCCTGGGCTTTCATGTGAAGACTCTCAGAATGTATGGCTTCAAATCGTTGCAGATTATGTACATGAAACTGTATGACTTTGGGCAAGTGTTCAACCTTTCTGCGATGAGGTTTCCTCATCTGTAAAATGGGGATGGATAATAATACTACCACTTTCGAGTGAGAATTAAATATCTAAATATTGAGGTAAAGTGGTCAGAGCTGTGGCCAACACAAATAAGTTTTATGTAACTGAAAGGTTCTGTTACTATGGAAAGTATAAGAAATTAGGACATTGCCAGGCGTGGTGGTGCGCGCCTTTAATCCCAGCACTCGGAAGGCAGAGGTAGGAGGATCGCCATGAGTACGAGGCCACCTTGAGACTACATAGTTAATTCCAGGTCATCCTGGACCAGAGTGAGACCCTACTTCAAAAAAAAAAAAAAAAATAGGACGTTAACACACTTTTACAACATAGTGTATCAGTACTGAGTCAGTCTTACTGATAGGTCAGCCTTATGTTATAAGACAAGACTGGCAAACAGTAAGGAACAGCCAGAAAAAAAAGGGTGGGGGCTGGGAATACTTTAGAATTTCTCATGTTAATGCAATGTGTCATCTGGGAGAAAACCCACACTGTGTTGGCCCCATTCTATGAACTTTGCATGGAGCAAAACAGGAACTATAGATAAACAATGACTGATCTCAGGACTAGAACAACCACAAGCAATGGAAGGAAATGCTTTCACAATACTCAGTCTTAGCTTTGCCTCAATCCAGTCGTCATGGAAACATTCCCAGAGAAGAAGGCACATTGAAAGACAGCCCTGAGTGTGAAGTGTTATTCCAAATAGCCCCTTCCTCTTGGAAGAAAATGTTCTTTTATGCAAGTGCTGTCCATAAAGAGATGGAGAAAGAAGGAGGTAGAGAGAACTATTGAGAGAAACAAAGAGGATGACACAATTTAAGGGTGGAAGAGACATTTTATGATACCTATTTTTAAAATTTTCCATGAATGACATACCAATAAAATCAAGTCTGTTTCCAGTGTCCTGACAGATTGACAAGAGTCCTTTTCAGATAGGACACATTGAGAGACATGAGTTGGTTAAACAAGAAACTACTACTAGTAGTTTCTTTCTTTCTTCTTGGTTTCTTGTATATTTATTGTGATACTGAGGGCCTTGTGATTGCTACTGAGCTATACCATCATCTCCATGTGAGTTGGTTAAAAGGAAGCATTTATTTGACTTAATCATATTTCAAGCAAAATTGATATTCTCCTATTTTATATTGCACTCACTTGAAATCTAACCTCTTTTACTATAAAATTTTCCATTTATTCTTAGAATGTTTTGGATAGAGCCTGGGCAATTTCACTTTCAACAACTGAATCCAGCAACCAGCTGCACACTTTTTAGTAACAACCTATTAGGATTTTATACAGACATGATGCAACTTACTTAGTCTCCTTTTCTGGGATACACAGATTTAACTTTTCAACATTATAAATCATGACATGAAGCCCATCTTTATAATAACTGCTAACATTTATTGCATGTTTCCTGGGTGCCAGCTGCTAAACTACACGTTTATGTAATAGGGACAAATTCTTGAGACACAGAATTACTGAGATGAATTTTGTATATTTTAAAGAATTTGATGCCTATTTCAACTTACCAGTCTGGAAGGTTAGCTATGTGGACATTGTTTTAGGTTAACTCCTCCCTCCATGACGGGAAAACACAGATGGTCATGCTGCACAGAGGTTAGCATTCAGCTTGCAGACCGGTAAGCACTTCCAGCAGAGGCTCACTCAAGGCACTTAGAAAAGATCCAGTGCAATGTTCTGGCTCACACACCAGATCTTAGCTGCTATTGTTTCTAAAAGTGGCACTCCTGAGTGGCTGCTTCCAGGAACGTCACTCTAGACTCAGCCATGGAGACTGCAGGCTGTTTCTGGGAACTGGCACATTTTACATGCTGTCTCTTCCAGGGCCCATCAAGGCATAGCTGTGTTTGGTAGTCAAGGGAACACAGGGCAGTATGGGAATGCTGGGCCCAAGATCTTTTTTTTTTTTTTTTTTTTTTTTTTGGTTTTTTGAAGTAGGGTCTCACTCTAGCCCAGGCTGACCTGGAATTAACTATGCAGTTTCAGGGTGGCCTCAAACTCACGGCAATCCTCCCACCTCTGCCTCTGGAGTGTTGGGATTAAAGGTGTGCACCACCATGCCCTGCCCAGGATCATTTTCTATAGAAGATAATGGGAAAGTGTTCTGATATCAAAAACAAATGCAATGACTTAAGTCCCCAGGTTATAAAGAAATTAAAGCATGCTGAAAAATGTAAAGCAGATATGCACAAGGGAGCTATCCATTTTCTTCTCATTCCTCTTTTTAGATTTTCATGGCATGCATATGTGGGAATGCTGGCAATATGTACACATGGTTGTACTACCTTGGCCATGAGGTGGGACAGAAGTTGCTCGGAAAGGTGGCACTTTCCCATGTAAAGTTAGTATGAAACGTTTGTTGGCCATCTCAATATATATTTCTTGTTTCACAAGGGAACCCATTGTAGTACCAACATTCCTAGACAAAGCCATCTTGGTTTTGAAGAAAGCACGGAGACTTTGTGTGTACACAGTAAAATGCCAGCAATTTACCTCTGACTAAAGCACCACGAAGCCACTTGCTATCATGAAAAAGGGTAATTTTGAAACGGGATAGCTTTTACATTAACTGAGTCCTCAAATCCTTTTAAGAACATCAACTATAAGTAATTTCTATGTAGATTATCTAGTCTCTACAATTACTTTATAAGTTAGGAAAATAAAGCATCAAGAAATGAACTTATAATAGTCGCTTAGCTAGAAAATGCAAAGTGTGATGTCTGGCTGCAAACCAAGATTAAGTTTAGGGATTTAGGGATTCACTCTTCACCTTCCTAAAGAATTCTCTAAGAATTTGCAATCTTTAAATATAAATACTTTTTTCTCTGAGGCAAAGTACTAAATGAGATATAACAGCTTCTAAGTAAAGGTGTTTGTTTTGTGTCCTCGCCACTCACAACAGCCTCTCCATACCCATCTCTTCAGAAGCCTGGTGTGTATGTGCACTGTGGGGCTTGTGACCGCGTCCACACGGCACTCACTCTTCTTGGGATTTTAGAAACACTGACATCAGAGTGCACTGGTATGTAGGAAAGCAATGAAGGGGCAGAGGGAATGGAACATTCCTGATGTGTTCAATAGGGAAGATTAAGAAAGAAATTTTTAAGAAGAAGCTGTTGAGTTCTGGGGGTACAATGCACTGTTAGAGTCTGACTAGCATGTGTGAGGTCCTGGCTTCAGACCTTACCACCGAGGGAAAAAAGAAATCGACTTATAGGAAGGAGGATCCAAAGACCACCTGTTTGATCTAAGAGATACTAGAATCAGGATAAGAACTTTAAATAAATAAAGATATATATATATATATATATATATATATAATTTGTTTATTTGAGAATACAATGATGAGAAAATTTAAAAAATTCTAATATTTCTTCCTCTATCTCAATGGATTTCATCCTGTGTGCCCCATCTTCAGAAACCCCTGGAGTGATGCGGCCATGTCTTCTTTGTTGCATGTTTCACTCACTGTCAGCAGACCTAACCAGTACGTGCTTCTGCAGAGACCCCTTCAGAAGTGCTTTGTAATGGTGAGTGATAGACACCAATCTTGGTGCAGACATACATACACTTCAAGACAAATGACCCAGTATGGCAGGAGAGAAGGTCTTCTGTCTCTTTGTCATCCCCAGTGTAAAACTACAGATCCACAGCATGAAATGGAAAGCTCCCCAGCATATTTCATCATATGTATGTACGTATGTGTATGTATGTATGTATGTGTGTGTGTGTATATTCCTGATTTTATTTAGGGCTAAAATTTTAACATATATAGTTGATTCAATGATCATGGGCATAATGAGATAGGCAGGTGTTTTTTTGTTGTTGTTGTTCTTTTTTATTGAGGTAAGTTCTCCCTCTACCCAGGCTGACCTGGAATTCACTATGTATGTAGTTTCAGGCTGGCGATTAAGTCAGAGTGATCCTCCTACCTCTGCCTTCTGAGTATTGGGATTAAAGGCATGCATCATGATGCCTGGTCAGATTGTGTTCTTCTAAAAAAATTTTTTTAAATGTTTATTTACTTGGCATGGGGTGCGGGGAGGCAGATAGAGAGAGCCATGAGCTGCTGCAAATGAACTCCAGACACACGCACCACCATGTGCATCTGGCTTACGTGGGTCCTGGGGAATCAAACCTGGGGCTTTGGCTTTGCAGGCAAGCGCCTTAACTGCTAAGCCATCTTTCCAGCCCCAGAGTGTGTTCAGTCAGAGAACATGAGTACCAATCCTAGTGTGCTTCTTATAATTTATCTAATCTTGGGCAAAGGTACACCTTTCTGTGTCTTTAGTTTCTACATTACTAAGTAGGTACATAACACTTGAAATAATGTACACAGGACTGAGCAGAATACCTGCTACATAAAAAGTTAGATATTATATTTCAGCTACTACTGCTAAACACTGATTTTCTTAGAATCATCATATAAATAATCCACATGTGAACAGACATACAAGAAGTCTGTAGAGCAAAGTTTATTAAGAAATATTCTAGTCTAATTTCGAGTTAATAATTATTCCTCAGGCAGTTTCAGTAGAAAGGATTTCCTGTCTTTTCTTCTCTTGTTATCCCAACAGCATCTGTTCAGTTTTATTTTAATCCCTGCCTTTATAAAAAGACGTTCAAATATCATTCACAAAATGCTTACACAAAATATTCCATGACCAAAGGTAGAAAACTTGGCAAGAAATTGCATCCAAATATATTGGCTTAGACTTCTATACAACTTCTGTTTTATATGTTTTTTTTTTTTTTTTTTTTTTTAATGAATGATCTGGATTTAGGCCAGACAGGAAGGAATTAGGAAGAAAATGAAGAATTTGAATAGAAAGAAAAAGATCTATGGGTCCTTGTATCTTTGTAAGGGGACAAATTCCCATGCTTTTGGAGAGAATTTTCACTTGAGCCTAGGTACTATAGTTACACAAAAGAGCAGTTTTCAGCCTTGGTGCTACTGACACTTTGACCAGACACTTGGCTATTGTGAGGGACTGTCTCTCCCCACTGTAAGCCAGTGATGTTCCCTCCCATCCATCCTGCTAGCTGTGCCAAATAAAAATATGTCTAACCCATCACCAAAGATTCCCAACCCCCTCCACCCAGGGTGGAGAAAAGAATTGCCTCCATTTGAGAAACATTTGATGGAAGGATTCCTATTGTCTTTTCAACTAGGCATTAGAGGAAGCGGGGCTAATGAATTAGTGAACCCCTTAAAATCCAATGTGAATTTTACAATGATTTTTCTAGAAGTTTTCCAGGGGCACGCTTTCTAAATATTTTATAAATGGTTTGAGTTATATCTAAAAAGCACAAATAAGTAGAGTTGATCCCATCTTTCTTTGAGAATGATCTGTTTGCCTCTTCAGATTATGTGAACTGTAGATGTACAGTATAGCAAGAAGGTAGAATGAAGTTCCCAAGTCAGAGGAAGAATGTTTGGGCATGGGTGTGTCAAGGGCAAGGGAAGGCAACTCCAGAATGCAATGCATCTGATTATCTGGTCAGGCTTGATATGAGCTTTGTTTAGTTAGCCACTGGATTCATGGGATAAGAGTTGGATGGGGATTTTTCACCATTTCTTTCTTGTTTCTTTACTCTTTCTCTCTCTTTCTTCTCCTTTACCCCTCTTTATCCCTCACTTCTTTCTTTTCTGTATGCCCTTCTTATCATACATAGTTCTTTTCCTCTGTTACTATTTTAGTCCTACACTGGTCATGAGAACCCAGCACTGTGGTTAAGAGTGGGACTCTGGAACCAGATGGCCTGACTTTGAATCAGAGCTCTGTCACTTTCTTGCTGTGAAACTTACTCAAGCACATTATTTAACCTCCATCTGCTTTCATTTCCTTGCCACTAAAATGGGGATGAAACTAATAGTATGTCTCAGCGGTGAGATTAACATTTATATGCACATAGCAAGTGGAGTGGAGGCAGGGCAGGTGGTGAATATCCAACACACATGAGCGGCTCTGGTTATCTTCCTGTCTTCTACCACAAAGGAACATGCACACTTTGAAGAGTCAGCAACATTTGCCTGATTGTATTCCTTTTTAAAAAAATTATTTTTATTTATGAGAGAGAAAATAGGCGCACCAGACACATGTGCCACCATGAGCATCTGGTTTACATGGTATTGGGGAATTGAACCTGGGTCCTTTGGTTTTGTAGGCAAGTGCCTAACTGTTAAGCCACCTCTACAGCCCATGCCTGTTTGTATTCTTTATTACTGCTCTGGAAGAGGAGAAAGGTATCTATTCTGTCACACTTACGAGCAATCCTGAATTAACACTTTTGTGCTGTGGAAACACTACAGACCGAAGCACCTGCCGTCATTCCACCGACTGTTTTCTTGAAGACCATTCATTGCACAGTGTATCACCACATGACTGCAGACAAAGTAAGAGTTTAAATCATATAAATAAAATAGATTAGTAAGTGCAGGAAAGAAAGCTTTGAAAAGTTTTTTTTTCTATCATCTACTATTTGCACTAGAAAAGGCAAGACCCTACTTATAATGGTATTTAATAAGTGAGTAGTTTTCAAGGGGAGCAGTAGCAGAGCATTTGCCTAGCATGGTTGAAAAGCCTAGACTGGATCTCCATCACCATAAAATCAGTAGCAGTGTCATAAAATAAGACAAAAGTGGGTATTTTCACTGCAACTATTTCATAACAATAGCTAAGGGGACAGCTAAAGAAACTGATGCAAAGAGAATTTAATGAAAGGCAGGTAAATGTAGTAATTCACTGATAAAGAAATTTGATAAGCTAGTGTTAAGAAGTTAAGCTAGTGATTTGGCTAATGCAAAATCAAACAGCAATAGCATATAGCTTTGGCAGAGGATCATGTTAATAAAAATTAAGACATGAATATCCTTTAATGTGTGGGCATATAGAAAAAGATACTCCCATATACTACTGGTGAGGAAACAACTGGAAGAAAAATGATTGGAGGACCATTTAGAACTAAATTCCATTACCTAAAATGTTCATTTTCAAGTCAGGTATAGTGGCACATCCCTGTCATTCCAACACTCAGGAAGCTATAAAGCATGAGGACCTGGGGCTCAAGGCCATCCTGAGCTACATAGCAGAACCCTGTCTCAAAATACAAAACTAAAATAAAGTAAGGTTCACCCTGTGTAACTTAAAAATGTCACTAATGTAAATCTTTCTCAGAGAAATCTTTGTCTTTCATCCCAAAGATCAATATGCAGGATGTTCACGGAAACATTGTTTCTGATGAGAGAAACAAAACCTAATCAAAGATTGATGCCATGTGCACACAGAAACATATCAGTAAATAGAGGCACTTATAGTCTGCCATGTTACAAAAGGCCATGAAATTGCTGGAAAGAATTAATATAAAAAGTATTTGTGAGCCGGGGAGTGGTGGCGCACGCCTTTAATCCCAGCACTCGGGAGGCAGAGGTAGGAGGATCACCGAGAGTTCGAGGCCACCCTGAGACTACATAGTGAATTCCAGGTCAGCCTGGACCAGAGTGAGACCCTACCTTGCAAAACCAAAAAAAAAAAAAAAAAAAAGTATTTATGGGCTAGAGGAATGACTCAGCAGTTAAGGCACTTGCCTGCAAAACCTAACGACCTGGGTTTGATTTCCCAGTACCCATGTAAAGTCAGATACACAAAGTGGCACATGCATCTGGAGTTTGTTTGCAGTGGCTGGAGGCTCTGTTGTGCCCATTCTCTATCTCTCTCTCTTCTCCCTTCTCTTTCTCTCTCTGCTTACAAACAAATGAATAAAAAAATTAAAAATAAAGTATTTGTGGAAGCTGGGTGTGGTGGCGCATGCCTTTAATCCCAGTACTCGGGAGGCAGAGGTAGGAGGATTGCCTTGAGTTTGAGGCTACCCTGAAACTACATAGTTAATTCCAGGTCACCCTGGGCTGCAGTGAGACCCTACCTCGATACCACCCCCCAAAAAAATACACCCATAATCTCTCTCTCTGCCTTTTTTTCTGTCTCTCTTAAATAAATACACACATATACATAAATGAAATATTTTTAAAATCTTTGTATTTACATGTAAATATATAGAAAAGGATCTAAATCCATGCATTCTCAGCTGCTAATTGTGGTCTCTTGCAAGTAAGCAGGCTTGGAGTCCTTTGATTGAACTACTTTCTATAGAGTTCCCAATTTTTACAAGGAATACGTGATTTAAGTTAAAAGTTGAACAAAAGGAGCAGTTTAGTCTATTTTCTTTGCTCTTGGGGGTTACTGGGGTGATGTATGAAAAGCACCTGTAAACTTTCAATGGTACTAAATCTGATTTAAGATGAGTAAGTCTTGGGATTTCTCATCTTGATATTATTTTCTGCCTTTTGGAATTATTGTTTATAATTACATAGGATTCATATGAGCATCCTTCAGATTTCTAGTAAGCAACAGGCAAATTACATCTGTTAAGATGAGACTGCAGTGCTAGGAGTTTTGAGAAGCTAAAAGACATTTTAGGATTAGGATATTGCTGCTTGGTCTTTCTTCCTTCCTTCTATCCTTCTACCCCTCTCTCTTTTTTCTTTCTCTTTTGCTCTTTCTCCTTTTTCCCTTTCTTCTTCTTTTTTTTTTTTTTTTTTTTTTTTTTTTTTTTTTTTTTTTTTTTTTTTTTTTTTTTTTTTTTTTTTTTTTTTTTTTTTTTTTTTTTTTTTTTTTTTTTTTTTTTTTTTTTTTTTTTTTTTTTGAGGAAGGATCTTATTTTGTAGCCCTGTCTGATCTGGAACTTACTATGTAGCTGAGGCTGGCCTAAAACTTGTAGCAATCCTACTGTCTTTGCCACTAAGTACTGGGATTATAGGGATATGCCCAGTTTAAGCTTCCTGGTTCTTAATTTGACATTTAGAACATATACTAGGAAGTTAAGAACACTTTTTTCTCCAATGAAGCAGCCTCTTACTGTAACTTAGGCTAATTTAGAATTCACACTGATGTCCCAGGCTGGCCTCAAACTCACGGTGATTCTCCTACCTCTGCCTCCCGAGTGCTAGGATTAAAGGCATGCACCACCATGCCTGGCTTTAAGTACATTTTTTTAAATAAGGAATAAAATAAAGACAAAAAGATACATCTAGTATAGAATTTGTTTATCATTCAGCAGAAAAGAGAAGGAGAAGGTCCAATGGAAGCTACATTGGGCGAATCCTATGAGAGGCAAAGCAGGTGGCTTTGAGTACTTAGAATTAATGTAAAAGGCAACTGCTATCAGTTCTGGAACTGGGAATCAAAATACAAGTGTATTATGTCAATGGTCATTTCCTCAGAATAGTTATGTACTAGATCAGAGAATTGTTTCGTTAAACCAAAAAGGACCAGTATGATAAACAACTGCTAGAAAATAAAACCGAAAACAAACAAGCCAGCTACATGAGCGTCCACTGGGTCTAACAGGAATTCTAATATCTGCTATTATCCAATATATACTTTTAATTCTGCAGAAACAGGCTGAGGGTTGGAGGGTGGTGGTGAGAATATTGTCCTAATAGTCCTACTCAATGTTCTGGCCTTCTATCAAAGAGCACAAGAAAAGAGAACCAAACATTGGTTAGATTGCTCTTAGCACCAGTTCACTCTTAAGTTGTTGGTTACACAAATAAACAGCCATCAACACTTTTCTATCACATTCTCCTTGAACACATGGATGAAGTCAGTTTCAGGGATGTTTTTCCACTTCCTTGTTCTCATTTATGTTTCACAGCAATGCTGAATGGTAACTTACTGTTAGTTCTTTATATGGCACAAAGCCACTTGCTCCCATGGCACCTTCCTCAGCTCTGAGGACATGATGGTTCACACCTTCACTACTTAGTAAGTGTCTTGAAGACAAAGACTGCTTTCCTTTCATCTCCTGTCCTGAGCCTGGCATTTGAAATAAGTATCACAACAAATTAATGCTCCTAATATAGATATTTTCTGTGAGTTTATTAGAGAGGAATCAGTCCTTTGAGAGTTCACCCAAAATCTCACTGACTTATGAAGTCCAGATGGCTCTGACAGTCTGCAGAAGATTCTCTGTACCTTTTCTTGAGTACTTTGGCTTTGCGAAATAGAATACATATCAGAAATGAAGGTTGTGAAAAAATAACAAAAATAAATAATCAAAACTGAGATGATGGCTGTTGGAATGAAATGAGTTGCATGTCATATGGTTTTCGAGAAACTGTGGAAGGTTATGTATGTGCAAAGTCAAAAGGAAACAGGATGAGTCACAGAGTTTATGAATTCAGATGAAGCATGCCAATCTTTTTTCAAGTGTTCAATTTTCTTTATTTTGTATTATATATAAACCACACTAAAATGCCTTCTGATAGGTAAATGACAACATCTTTAGATACAAGGAAGTCTAATTAAGTTGGCACATTCAAGACAGTTGGGTTCTTATCTTTAATACTTGCCTGTAATGGATTAATGAGCACAAACTGAAACACAGGCAGGTCTTGCTTGATTCTGAACAGTGAAGAGAACTTTTCCCAGTGATAAACCACATTCATGTAACCAGTTATAGAAATCGAAATATAAAACCAATCTTCAATAGGTTTTCAGGTGGTATTCCCCATCTTTGTGCAAGCCAAACATTACTAAGTCCAATCATATCTTTAAAAGGGAAAGTAGTAATAGTATTTACTGAACCAGAATTATTTTTTTAAAAAGATCATGTCCACTTTACTTCAAGCCAATTTTACTTAAACTAGGATTGTCTAACAAAATTATTCTGTTACTCATTCATGATCTGAATTGTGGTGTATGAAATCAATAAAAGTATGGTGCACATTAAAAGCCATGAGACATTTCTGTTTTGTAATAAATAAGGCAGTAGCTCTTAGCCATTAGTAGATTTTTAAAGATCAGCTATTAAGTCTGCCCTTTCTCCTTCCTTATCAATGCCAGTGAAGATAATTTTTGTTCCAGGGATGGACTTTATGGGACTCTCCATCATGCATCTTCACCCCAGGTAAAGCATCGTTCATCCACGTAAGACAATTCAGCCACCTGGTCCATTTTCTGGTGCTGGCCTTCCAGTACCACAGTATGGCACTAGGCACACTACGGAACAAACATCTTTTTACATTTTTCAACATTACCCATTTTTTTTAATTTAATTTAATTAATTAATTAATTAATTATTTTTTCTGAGGTAGGGTCTCACTCTAGCCTAGGCTGACCTGGAATTCACTATATAGTCTCAGGGTGGCCTCAAACACTCAGTGATCCTCCTACCTCTGCCTCTCGAGTTCTGGGATTAAAGGAGTGTGCCACCACGCTTGGCTTTTAACATTACCCATTTTTAATTCACTCTTTTGGCACTGACCCTGTGCACTATGGATGGCAAGTCTGCTCTCTTGCCCAAGGACATGCTGCTCCTATGTACTGGTGTTGCGTGTCAAACTTCTATGGGCATTTTCCCACTTAAATGTATAGGAGCTCCATAGAAACAAAGCCAGCTATAAGCTAAAAGTTTTCCAAATGGAGTAACAAGTTAAAGTGCCACAAAAAACAATATTTGATAACTCCCTGCCAAACAGCTTGTCTTACATATTATTTATAAAAAATGAAATATGGATTTTAAAATTTCATAAAAACATGTAAAGGATGGCAAAAATACAGATACTAAACAAATATAGTGAAGAATAGTATCACGGAATGTATGGAGAATAGGTACATTTCTAATATGTGCGCTAGGCTAAATAATGTTTACAGAAAGCAAGTCTATTTCCCCAAATGGATTCTAAAAAGTGTTACAGCATCTATCAGGAGATATATTCAAAGCAGGCACTTATGGTATGGTGGGTAGAAAGACTGTTCAAAGGACATGGCACAGCTTGGCAAGGGACCCAGAAGGAAGTCTGCGACAATCCAAAGAAGGAAGGAAATTGAAATAAACAAAGATTGGCTAAAGCCCAGGAGGCAAATAGGGTGTGAAGTGTTTTAGGGCCTTCTGATAAGGACTTTGGAGCAGTAGGTGGCACTCTCCAGAGTAAGGGAAAGCCAGAATCTTCTTAGGATATTCAGTCTTACAACAAAGTCATCTCTTTTGGGCAATGACTGGCCAGATATCATAGAACTTTAGTTTATAGCATGTAATGATTTTTAAATCTGGATTTTCCTTTTTAATTTTAGAGTAAGTTTTTTACTCTTATACAACAGTACAATGCCATAGGGCTCTGAGACGGACCTATTTGGGAATGTCAGTAAGACTGGTATCAATAGAAGAAAGCACCACCAGTTAACTTACTACTTGTTAGACATTTAGCCATGTTGCATCTTTTGTTAACTGAATGTTTGCCTTTGGTTTGTACATCTACTGAGCTTGATTGCTGGCTTCCTATATGGGCTTAAAGTAAGCCTAAGGACACTAGCACGTACCTGTATTGGGGTCATCTTCTCACTCTGGTAGCCCAGGCTGTCCTAGAACTTGTGGCAATCTTCCTGCTTTATCATCACAAAGGCTGGGATTACAGGCATGAGTTACCACGCCTGGCAGATGTGTATAAACTATTGCAATAGCAGGACGAGAACTGTGACATGTAACAATGTTAGATGGAATACACATGGGAAGAGAACTGTTACATATAACAATATTTTATGTAAATGAAAGGTCTTAACTTTTTTGTTTCTTTTTTAAGAAACAAAAATGAAGAATTTTAAGAACCCCTGAAGGAGATGTGTAGAATTACCAGGCTTTGTTCAAACAGAGCAAGGCATGATAAAGTCCAACTCAAATGTGCTTTTGTGGAGCAGGAAAAGGAGAAAGCACACAGACAAACCAGAAAGAAGGAGCTGGGAGAAGAAAGATCAAAGGAGAAATTCAGGGGAAGGACTTTACTGGAGGGGGACAAAAGAAGGTGATGGGAAGGGATTATGATGCGTATGTGTATGGAGGTTGTCAATAAATAGTTAACAATAGAGCTGGGCGTGGTGGTACCCATGCCTTTAATCCCAGCACTCCAGAGACAGAGGTAGGAGGATCGAAGTGAGTTCCAGGCCAGCCTGAGAGTACATAGTGAATTCCAGATCAGCCTGGACTAGTGTGACACCCTAAGGGGGGGGGGGGAGTTAACAATGTAGCTGTAGTTGATGGCTTCGCAGTTAAGGTGCTTGCATGTGAACCCTAATGATCCAGTTCCCAAGTAAGCAAGATGCACAAGGTGGCACATGTATCTGAAGTTCATTTGCAATGGCTAGAGGGCCTGACACACCCATCCTCTCTGTCTCTCTCAAATAAATAAACAAGATATAAAGAAGTCATAAAAAGTTAACAATAAACCGGGCGTGGTGGCGCACACCTTTAATCCCAGCACTTGGGAGGCAGAGGTAGGAGGATCACGGAGAGTTCAAGGCCACCCTGAGATTACAAAGTGAATTCCAGGTCAGCCTGAGCTAGAGTGAGACCCTACCTTGAACCCCCCCCTCAAAAAAATTAATAAATAAAATAAAAATAAAAAGTTAACAATAAAGAAAATAAGGTTTTAAAAAATGTTTTTGTTTATTTGAGAGCGACAGACAGAGAAAGAGAGAGAGAGAGAGGGACAGACAGACAGAAACAGGCAGGTATAGAGAGAGACAGAGAATGGGCGTGCCAGGGCCTCCAGCCACTGCAAATGAACTCCAGATGCATGTGCCAACTTGTGCATCTGGCTTACGTGGGTTCTGGGGCATGGAGCCTTGAACCGGAATCCTTAGGCTTCATAGGCAAACGCTTAACAGCTAAGCCATCTCTCCAGGCCCAGTTTTTTTTTTTTTTTTTTTTTTTTTTTTTTT
>PVKW010026892.1:0-29043 GCA_004027895.1 Orientallactaga bullata
GGGGGCTGCACGTCAGGGCCTTCATCCGCTGCAAACAACTCCAGATGCATGTGCCACCTTGGCAATCTGGTTTATGTGGGTCCTGGGGAATTCAACCTGGGTCCTTTGGCTTCAAGGCAAATGCCTTATCCACTAAGCCATCTCCAGCCCTCTTCTATATTAGCTTAAGTATAATCTAGTTACATTTCATTAGTTTTGTTTTAGAGTTTGTGTTTCAGTAGCCCACTAATGTTAAATAGTGAAAGCTTCTTAATTAAGAGACCCTCTCTGTTGCTAATACCATAGCAGGGTGGAGAGATTCCTCTCAGGTGAGCAGCCCAGAAAGAGAGAGCGAAGCCTTCAACAGCGGGGATTCTGGACAAGGAGATTCCCGGAGCATGACCCCTGTGGATGTGTCAGTGACAAATCCAGCAGCCGCTCTCCTGCCAGTGCACATCTATCCCCTGCCTCAGCAGATGCGAGTTGCCTTCTCAGCAGCCAGAACGTCCAATCTGGCCCCTGGAACTTTAGATCAACCTATCGTGTTTGACCTTCTTCTGAACAACTTGGGAGAGACCTTTGATCTTCAGCTTGGTAGATTCAGTTGTCCAGTGAATGGCACATACGTGTTTATTTTCCACATGCTAAAGCTGGCAGTCAATGTGCCACTGTATGTCAACCTTATGAAGAACGAGGAGGTCTTGGTGTCCGCCTATGCCAACGATGGTGCTCCAGACCACGAGACCGCCAGCAACCACGCCATTCTTCAGCTGCTCCAGGGAGACCAGATTTGGTTGCGCTTACATAGGGGAGCAATTTATGGAAGTAGCTGGAAATATTCTACGTTTTCAGGCTATCTTCTTTATCAGGATTGAGCATCAAGGATGTTCATATTTAGTGAGATTGAAGAGAAAGTAGCCATTGCCTGGTGACTGTGTTGGAAATTGCTTCACTCCTAGAGGAAGAAGGAGCTCCTTTACTTTTTTGTTTTCCTCCCAGGTGAAAATTTTCAAGCAAAATGGCAGTTAGCATTAATCTGGCACTTTATAAGTTGTGATGTAGCCTCGCCAGTCACTTAACCCATAACTGTATTAATGGTCAGCCTACTGAACGTACTGCCTCAAGTTCAGACAACTTATATGCCTTGTTGTGCCTCAATAAAAAACTTACCTGCACCTCCAGTTGTTCTAGTTGATTAAACATTTGGTTGAGAGGGAAGGTAACTTGTTTTTAGCCTCTGTCACTGATAACTAGAATGACTGTTTATGCATAGGTTCATAGCATTATTTTCAGATTTGATCTTTATTTTATTTATTAGAGGCAGAGGGAAGGAAGAGAAAGAGAGGGAGAGTGAGAATGGGCGTGCAAGGGCCTCTCGCTACTGCAAACGAACTCCAGATGCATGTGCCTTCTTGGGCATCTGGCTTACGTGGGACCTGGAGAATCGAACCTGGATCTTAATTCTTTTTTTTTTGGTTTTTTGAGGTAGGGTCTCACTCTAGTTCAGGCTGACCTGGAGTTCACTCTGTATTCTCAGGGTGGCCTTGAACTCACGGCGATCCTCCTACCTCTGCCTCCCGAGTGGAATCTGGATCTTTAGGCTTCACAGGTGAACACCTTAACTGCTAAGCCATCTCTCCAGCCCTCGTAGCATTATTTTAAAACAAGACTTCTAGGATCACATTTATTAAAAGATCTATTTTTTATGGGCCAAGTTGCATATTGTCTCTGAAGCTACTTTTATTTTCTTGCAGTATTGTATATGTTTCTTTCAGTTATCTTTTGGTGTCTGTTATGTTCCTATAAATACATATTCTGGCTTTGTGTTCAGGCAGTGCTGTGTTTGAGTCTTGACTCTGCAACCCATAACTGCTCTTGGGTGAGCTATTACCTCTGAGGTCTTTCTCTCCTTTCCCCCTTTTTCATTTGTCTTGTTTTTCCTGCTCTTCCATCTTTTTTTTTTCTTCCTAAAATTACAAAGAGCATACTCTGTATGCTTTAAAAAATTTTTTTGTTTTATTTTAGAGAGAGAGGGGGAGAGAGAGATTGGTGTGCCAAGGCCTCAGCCACTGCAGTCAAACTCAGATGTTTGTGCCACCTAGTGGGCATGTGCGACCTTGTGCTTGCCTCACCTTGTGTGTTTGGCTTACATGGGATCTGTAGAGAGATTGAACATGGGTTGTTAGGCTTTGCAGGCAAGTGCTTTACTGCTAAGCCATCTCTCCAGCCCAAATTTACATATATATATTTTTATTCTGTCTCTGTTTTTAAAGACCAACGGCAGGTCAGTCTTATGGGGCAATTGTGAAACTCTACTAAGGACATATCTTAACACTTAACAGTGCCTGGCATATAACATTTAGTATGTATGTGCTGTAGTTTTTTCTCATTCTGATAACCGTAGAATCTGTGACTGTGTAGATGTTTCAGGCAGTGCAATAGCCACTGCCAGTTTGTGTTCATTTGAGACATTACATTTCCTCATTATTTTCTTAAAATTTCTCCATACTCCATTTATTTACTATTTATTTATGGGGGAAGAGAAAGAAGGTGCATCAGGGCCTCTAGCCACTGAAAACAAACTCTAGACACATGTGCCACCATGTGCAGCTTATGTGGGTTCTGGGTAGTTGAACTTGGGTCCTTAGGCTTTGCAGGCAACTGCCTTAACCACTGAGTCATCTGTCTGGCTCCACATTTCCTCATTCTTTATTATTATTTTTTATTTTTATTTTTTGATTTTTCGAGGTAGGGTCTCACTCTGGTCCAGGCTGACCTGGAATTAACTATGTAGTCTCAGGGTGGCCTCGAACTCCCGGCGATCCTCCTACCTCTGCCTCCCAATCATTCTTTATTTTTGAGCTTGTATATCTTTATTTATTTTGGTTTTCCGAGGTAGGTCTCACACTAGCTCAGGATGACCTGGAGTCCACTATGTAGTCTCAGAGTGGCCTTGAAATCATGGTGATCCTCCTACCTCTGCCTCCCGAGTGCTGGGATTAAAGGCGTGCGCCAGCACACCCGGCTTCATTCTTTATTTTTAAGCTTGTATATCTTTATTTATTTTGGTTTTCCGAGGTAAGTCTCATACTAGCTCAGGATGACCTGGAGTTCACTATGTAGTCTCAGAGTGGCCTTGAAATCATGGTGATCCTCCTACCTCTGCCTCCCGAGTGCTGGGATTAAAGGCGTGTGCCACCTTGCCTGGCTGAGCTTGTATATCTTATTAATAAATCTCAATTTAAGGAATCGTTTTCAGAAGCACTTTGGTACAATATTCAGGAATTTGCGATCTTGGTAAAGGACGTTTTCCCTCACCGGATGAAGTCATTTGCTAAGGTAGAGAGACTTGCTGCCTCAATGTTTGAACACCAAGTGTGAACAAAAGTGGCACTGTCAGTACATGACTGAGGCAGAATATGTCCGTGAGGTGCTGGGGCACGAGTCAGCAGCCTCTTTGTCAAGCACTGCTTTGTGCATTAATTTTTTTTTTTTTTTGAGGTATGGTTTCTTCTAGCCAGGCTAACCTGGAATTCACTATGGAGTCTCAGGCTGGCCTTGAACTGTTAGTGATCCTCCTACCTCTGCCTCCCAAGTGCTGGGATTAAAGCTGTACACCACCACACTCAGCTTGCATTAATCTTTAGTTATGTCTTTTTCTTCACATAGTCAACTGAAAATATTTTTAGAGGGCTGGAGAGATGGTTCAGTGATTAAAGGTGTTTGCTTGCCAAGCCTGCTGTTTGAGGTTTGATTCCCTAATACTTACACAAAGCCAAGTGGCCCATGTGTGTGGAGGAGTTTTTCAGCAGCGAGAAACCCTGGGCATGCCCATAACTCTCAAATGTGTATTTTTAAATAGATGTATTTTTATTTTTATTTGAGAGAGAGAGAGTGGGTGTATCTAGGTCCTCCAACCACTGCACACAAACTCCAGACACATGCACCACCTTGTGCATCTGGCTTTGTGGATACTGGGGAATCGAATCCGGGTCATTAAGCTCTGCATGCAAGTGCCTTAACAGCTTAGCCATCTCTAGTGCCTCAAATATATTCTTTTAAAAATTGTGGTTTAGCCAGGTGTGGTGGTGCACGCCTTTAATACCAGCACTTGGGAGGCAGAGGTAGGAGGATCGCCGAGAGTTCGAGGCCACCCTGAGACTACATAGTTAATTCCAGGTCAGCCTGGACCAGAGTGAGACCCTACCTCGAAAAACCAAAATAAATAAATAAATGAATAAAATTGTGGTTTAGGGGCTGGAGAGATGACTTAGCAGTTAAGGCGTTGCCTGAAAAGCCAAAGGACCCAGGTTCGATTCCCCAGTACCCACATAAAGCCAGATGCACAGTGGTGTATGCAGCTGGAGTTCATTTACAGTGGCTGGAGGCCCTGGTGTGCCCATTCTCTTCCCCCTCTCCCCTCTCTCTGCTTACAAATAATATATATATTATTGTAGGTTTTTTTAAAAAAAAACTTTTTGTTTATTTTTATTTATTTATTTGAGAGTGACAGATGGAGAAAAGAGGCAGAGAAAGAGAATGGGCACACCAGGGCCTCCAGCCACTGCAAATGAACTCCAGATGCATGTGCCACCTTGTGCATCTGGCTTATGTGAGTCCTGAGGAATGGAACCTTGAACCAGGATCTTTAGGCTTCATAGGCAAGCGTTTAACTGCTAAACCATCTCTCTAATGCCTTATCGTGGTTATTTGAGAGAGAGAGGATGAGGCAGAGAGAAAGAGCGAATGGGCACACCAGGGCCTCTAGCCACAGAAAATGAACTCCAGACACATGCGCCCCCTTATGCATCTGGCTTATGTGGGTCCTGGGGAATCTAACCTGGGTCCTTAGGCTTTGCAGGCAAACGCCTTAACCGCTAAGCCATTTCCCCAGCCCTTATCGTGGTTTTTTGAGGGAGGCTGAACTGGAATTTACTCTGTAGTCTCAGGATGGCCTCAAACTCACAGCAGTCACCCTACCTCTGCTTCCTGAGTGCTGGGATTAAAGGTGTGCACCACCATGTCCGGCTCTCCACCTTATTGACTGAGGCAGTGTTTCTTGCTTTGAACCCAGAGCTTACAGATCTGGCTAGTCTAGCTAGCCAGCTCACCCTGGATCAGGCTCCGGAGTGCTGGCTGTCCTTACACTTGCATGGCAAACCCTCTTATCCATTGAATTATCACCCCAGCCTCTCTGTCTCTACATTTTATTTTATATTTATATTTGAGAGGAGGAGTGGGTATGGGCGCACCTGGACCCCCTGCCACTGCAAACAAACTCCAAAATCTTGTGACACTTTATGCATCTGGCTTTATGTAGGTCCTGGAGGATTGAACCCAGGCTATCAAGCTTTGCATGCAAGTGCCTTTAACCACAGAGCAATCGCTCCACCCGACATTTAGAATTTCTAAACATGCTATGTTTAATAATGATTGCATATTCAAGAACAGCTCTTTTCTTTATTAGGTAGTCAGCTTTGCACACCTTTTTAGTTTTTCGAGGTAGGGTCTCACTCTGGCCCCAGGCTGACCTGGAATAAACTGTGTAGTCTCAGGGTGGCCTTGAACTCAAGGTGATCCTCCTACCTCTGCCTCCCGAGTGCTGGGATTAAAGGCGTGCGCCACCACGCCCGGTTTTGCACACCTTTTAAAAAAATTTTTTAAAAATATTTGAGGGTGGGGGAGAGGAGAAGAGGCAGAGAAAGAATGGGCGTGCTAGGGCTTCCAGCCTCTGCAAACGAACATATGCATATGGCTTATGTGGGTCCTTAGGCTTTGCAGGCAAATGCCTTAACTGCTAAGCCATTTCCTCAGCCCCCCCCCTTTCTTAATAGTATCATGTTTGCTTAGTCTTGGCTCACACTGAAAAATGGGGTGCCAGAACAGTATCAGGAGGTAGGACTTGTGGGCTTTGGGATTCATGGGATCATGGTATTACCCTGCCCCCCTCCCCAGGAGGAGGGGGAGGAGGAGGAATCACCAGTGTAGGGATTGGAAGAGCTCTTAAGTGGGGCTGGAGAGATGGCTTAGCAAGGAGGCACATGCATCTGGAGTTTGTTTGCAGTGGCTGGAGGCGTGATGTGCCCATTCTCTCTACCTGCCTTCTTTTTTTTTTTTTTTTTTTAAAATTTGAGAGACAGAGGCAGAGAGGGTGGGCGAGCCAGGTATTCTCAGCTGCTATGAATGAGCTCCAGACGCGAGCGCCCCCATGTGTGCATGTGCGACATTGTGCACTCGCGTCACTTTTGCATCTGGCTAAACATGGGACCTGGAGATTCCAGTGGGCATTCTTAGGCTTCGCAGGCAGGCACCTTTACTGCTAAGCCATCTCTCCAGCCGTACCTGCCTATTTCTGTATCGCTCACTCTCAAAGAAGTGAAACATTGAAGAATGCCAGTCAGTGACCTTTACAGGGAAAGTGTCTTGTGTGTTTGGCTTTTTGGGTTCTGGAGAATCGAACCAGGATCCTTTGGCTTTACAGGCAAATGCCTTAATCGCTAAGCCATCTCTCCAGTCCCCAGGGAGAGCTTTTAAAAATACAAAAAGAAACCCAGGTGCCACAAAAAAAAAATAAATGGATCAAAAAAGCTGGGTGTGGTCATGCATACCTTTAATCTCAGCACTCCGGAGGCAGAGGTAGGAGGATCGCTGTGAGTCAGCCTGAGCTAGAGTGAGACCCTGCCTTGAAAAAACCAAAAACAAAAAAAAGATTAATTTGACATATTTTCCCCCAAAAAAGTCTCTAGGAAAATCAAAACACTACCTGCATGTGGTGGTGCATGCGTTTTAATCACAACATTCAAGAGGCTGAGGTGGGCTTACCATGATTTTGAGCCAAGCCTAGGCTACAGAGTGCGTTCTAGATCATCTTGACTAGAGTGAGACCTTATCTTGATTTAAAAAAAGAGGGGGTTGTGAAGAGATGTGTGAGCAGTTAATGGTGCTTACTTGCAAAGCCTGATCTACCAAGTTCAGTTCCCCAGCTCTCATGCGAAGCTAGATACACAAAGTGGCACATGCATCTGGAGTTTAGCAGTGGCAAAAGACCCTAGCACACACATTCTCTGTCTCTCCCCTGCAAAGCCAAAGGACCCAGGTTCAATTCCCCAGGACCCATGCAAGCCAGATGTACATGCGCCTGGAGTTCGTTTGCAGTGGCTAGAGGCCCTGGTGTGCCCATACTCTATCTGCCTCTTCCTCTCTCTCAAAGTGTTTAAAAAATAATTTTGGGCTGTAGAGTTGGCTTAGTGGTGAAGGCACTTGCCTGTAAAGCCCAAGGTCCCATATTTGATTCTCCAGATCCCACAGAAGCCAGACATGCTGATACAAGTGCACAAGGTCACAAATGAGTACCAGATGGCGCATACATCTGGAGTTCTATTGCAGTGGCTAGAGGCCATGACAAGCCAATTCTTTCATAACAAAAAAAATTACAAAAAAAAATCTATCTGCAGCCAATTAAGCTGACTGGGTTCCTTTCCTCATGGGGGCACAGTGTGCAATGGCTGTAGAGCAGCCTCCTTTTTTGTCTTCACTATTCCAAGAGGGTCTGGAAATTGTTATCAAAAACATGTTTAGGGCTGGAGAGATGGCTTAGCGGTTAAGCGCTTGCCTGCGAAGCCTCAGGACCCCGGTTGGAGGCTCGATTCCCCAGGACCCACAAGAGCCAGATGCACAAGGTGGCACATGCATCTGGAGTTTCTTTGCAGCGGCTGGAGGCCCTGGCATGCCCATTCTCTCCTCACTTTTTCTGCCCCTAGTAAGTAAATAAATAAAAATAACAACTTAAAAAAAACAAAACACATGTTTAACAAATGTTCCGTGAGTGAATGGCAGAATGAATGCTGGTGGCCCCCTACACATACACAGACAGGCACACGCGATTTTGTGGGCTACCTGCTTTCAAGATCCCGACAAGTCTGTCCTGGAACAGGTTAGTTAGGGTACCCAAATACTTCTTTGACTAAACAGGAAATAGATATGCCTAACTTGTAAACAACCAGCAACCAGTCCAACTCACTGAAGGTAGAGGCAGGAGGCTGTTTCCGTACAGCAGCATGGCGCCTCCCATAGTTCCCTCATGGGCAACAAGGTGAATCTTCAGTTCTCCCATGGGGAACAAGCGCCGAGGGCTTTTCGTTCTCATCATGGCGGCCTCCAGCGGAATACTCGGATGGGGACCAGGCCCAGAGCGGCTTCCGTACAATAACATGGCGTCCTCCAGCTGGAGCTCAGAAGCGCAGTTCCCGACGGGGAACAAAACTACGGTGTCTTCCGTACAACAATCAGGCAGCCTCTCACCGAAGCGCTGCTGCAACGCAGTTCCCCCGCGGGGAACGAGCGCCCAGCGCTTTCCGTTCTCATCATGGCGGCCTCCAGCGGAGTTCCCGGGTGGGGCACAAGCCCAGAGCGGCTTCCGTACAGCAACATGGCAGCCATCTACAGGAGCCTCGAAGCGGAGTTTCCTGATGAGTAACCAGCTCAAAAGCACTTTCCGTACAAGAGCATGGCGTTCCCCTGTGCGAGCCGGTCAGCGCAGACGCCGGGGGAAGGGGAAGGGGCTGCTATCAGAGACACACGGCTTCCTCTCGCCGCTTCTCCCTCCTCCCCCCGGCTGTCGTAAAGAGTGAATGGGGAGAGAGTTGTGGGGGGAAGGAGGGAAGCGGGGGGCGCGGAGGCTGAGTGCGTAGCAAGCGGCCGCAGGTGGCGGCGGGCGTGCGGCCGGGGAGCGGCCGGGGACAGCCAGGCTGCGGCCGGGTGCGGAGCCCCGCCGGGGACATGGACCTCAACCGGATCATCCAGGCGCTGAAGGGCACCATCGACCCGAAGCTGCGGATCGCGGCCGAGACGGAGCTCAACCAGGTGAGTGGGGCCCGCCTCCTCCTCCTCCCTTCCTCCCTCCTCCCTTCCTCCCTCCTTCCCTCGCCGTGCGCCCTCCCCTCCCTCCTTCCTTCTCTCCCCTCTCTCCTCCCTCTCTCTCCCCCCACCACCTCCCGGCCCAGGACCCGGGGCCGCCGGGCACCTGTTGGCCCCTGGCGTCTTTGCCGCGCTCGGGTCCCGGTGCAGCCGCCCAGGCCCCGTGGTCAGCGCGGAGAAGCGTGATTTTCAGGGTGATTTCCTTTGCGCGCTGCTCGGGCGGGAGGTGGTGGCGGGGACAATGCCTCGCACACTGACAGCGGAGCTCGCTTTTCTCCAGGCCCGCCTTTTTTAAGGTGCTGCTGTGAGTCCTGCCTGCTTCTGGGGTTGGCAGGACTCTGTGGACAGTGGCAGGTGGCTGGAGCTCCGGGCAGGGCGGTGGTAGAGGACTAGGGAAGAGCTGGTAGTTTTCGTGTGGCTTCCCTAAGACAGCCCAGAGATACACGTTCGAGGCATTTCTGGCCAATGCGGAGATGTATGCCTTTCCTTTATTCTCCATTCACTCTTTCCTAATCAACCTTAACTTTATTTCAGCATTGCCCCCAACATTTGAACATTGTAATGACCCCAAGCTCTAGCTAGCTGTTTCTTCTTCTGGGAAATCCGCTCCTCTGGCTGGGGAGATGGCTCAGCAGTTAAATGTGCTTGCTTGCAAAGCCTGTCTGCCCGTCCAGGTTTAGATAACCCCAATACGCAAGTAAAGCCAGATGCACAAAGTGGAGCATGCGTGGGGAGTTTGTTTACAGCGGCAGTTGCCCCCCATAAAGTTGTTAGAAAATATGAAGTCCACGCAGATGGAGTGACACCTGTTTGAGGCTGTGGTGACACTTAAATTGTGAAGGGATATGCCAAAATTCTTGGCGCTCAAGCAATTGCTGGGGACCAGCAGCAGCAGCCCCACCGGAGAACTTGTTAGATGTGCAAATTCTGGGGCTTCACCCTCTACTGACAGAATCTGGAACTCTGGAGGTGGGAAGAAGTTGTTTTGATTATGTCTCCAAAAGTATGGTAAGGCAGTCCTCAGTGTTTCAGCTGGAGTTGATTTTATTTTTTTTCTTTTTGGAGAGAGAAAGAGAGAGGGGGGGCGGAGGGAGAGAGAGAGAGAGGAAGACAGAAGAGATGGGTGTGCCAGCAGTCTCTCAGCTGCTGTGAACGAAATCCAGATGTGTGCGCCCCTTTGTGGTCAAGTGCGGCATTGTGCCCTTGCGTCACTTTGCATCTGGCTAAACGTGGGACCTGGAGATTGGAACCGCTGGACATTGGAACCAGTGTTCTTAGGCTTGGGAGGCAGGTGCCTTGACCCCCTAAGCCATCTCTCCAGCCCTGGAGTTGATTTTAAATATTTTTATTTATTTACAAGCAGAGAGAGAGAATATGGATGGATATACCAGGGCCTCTAACCTCTGCAAACTAACTTCAGACACCTGCATCTGACTTTACCTGGGTACTGGGGAATCAATCCCAAGTCATTAGGCTTTGCAGGCAAATCCCTTTACTGCTGAGCCATCTCTCCAGCTCATATATATTATTATATATATTGTCACGTATATTATTGCTTGCCTGTGTGTGGTGTATGTATGTGTATGTGCCTATGTAGCCCCACCACTGTGTGCTCACCTGTGGCAAGGTGTGCTTACCTGCAGAGGCTTGAATAGAAACTTTGTTGTTCCACTCCATCACTCTTCTATCAGTTCTTATTAGAACCGGAGTTCTTTTCTTTCTTTCTTTTTTTTTTTTTTTTTAAATTTTATTTGAGAGCAACAGACAGACAGAGAAACAGGCAGATAGATACAGAGAGAATGGGCATGCCAGGGCCTCCAGCCACTGCAAAGGAACTCCAGATGCGTGCACCACCTTGTTCATCTGGCTTACGTGGGTCCTGGGGAATGGAGCCTTGAACTGGGGTCCTTGGGCTTCACAGGCAAGTGCTTAACCGCTAAGCCATCTCTCCAGCCCAAGAGCCAGAATTTCTTACTAATTCTTCTGGTCGTTTTTTTTCCTTCTTATGGCAATTCTTGGGTCTCTGCTCCCGTATTGGACTGGGGTTACAAATATGTTGGCTGGGCTAGAGGGATGGCTTACTGGTTAAGGTGTTTGCCTGCAAAACCAAAGGATCCAGGTTTGATTTCCTGGGACCCACGTTAGCCAGATACACAAGGAGTGCACGTGTCTGGAGTTCGTTTGCAGTGGATGGAGGCCCTGGCGCACCCATTCTCTCTCTCTCTCTCTCCCTCTTTCTCTGTCAAATAAATAAATAAAAATGTGTTGGCCATGCCCAGCTTTTTTTTCAAGGTAGGGTCTCACTCTAGCCCAGCCTGACCTGGAATTCACTATGTAGTCTCAGGGTGGCCTCGAACTCACGGCGATCCTTTTACTTCTGATCTCCCAAGTGCTGGAATAAAGGCATGTGCCACCATGCCCAGCTTATTTTAAATTTTTTTTTGCCTGCCCACCTTTTTTTTTTTTTTTTTTTTTTTAGTTTTTCGAGGTAGGGTCTCACTCTAGGTCAGGCTGACCTGGAATACACTATGTTGTCGTCATCTCAGGGTGGCCTTGAACTCATGGCAATTCTCCTACCTACCTCTGCCTCCCCAGTGCTAGGATTACAGGCATATGCCACCACGCCCGGCGCATGTCCAGTTTTTTATGTGGGTCCTGGGAATTCAACTTGAATGGTCTCTCAGGCCTCCTCAGACCCTCATGCTTGCACACTTGCTCAGGAAGTGTTCTTAACTGCTGAGCCATATCTCCAGTCCTTACTCATTCATATTTTTAAAAGTTTCTATTTGTTTATGGCAGTGCTAAGGATGGAAGCCAGGGCCCTGGCTAAGCACTCTACCACTGTGCTACACTGTGGGTCAGATCACGCATTGTACTGTAGGTCTCTCTTCAGCGCATGTGTTCTGCATAGGAAATAGGGTGGCTCTTGCTGTGTGGATGGACCGCCAGGCTTTTTTTTTTCTTTTTGGTTTTGCAAGGTAGGGTTTCACTCTGGTCCCAGGCTGACCTGGAATTCACTATGTAGTCTCAGGGTGGCCTCGAACTCTTGGCAATCCTCCTACCTCTGCCTCCCGAGTGCTGGGATTAAAGGCGTGCACTACCATGCTCGGCTGATGAATTCTTAATTGAATTTTTTTTTTTTTTTTCTTTTGGTTTTTCGAGGTAGGGTCTCACACTAGCCCAGGCTGGTCTGGAATTCACTATGTAGTCTCAGGGTGGCCTCGAACTCACAGCAATCCTCTTACCTCTGCCTCCCAAGGGCTGGGATTACAGATGTGCACCACCACGCCCGGTCTTATTTGGGGCTGTTTTTCTCAGGCCAGCACTTGTCTCTCATCAGTGACTGGTTCTGTGACTGCCCATTGTGATATTCTTTCTTTGAGAGTTTTTTTTTTTCGAGGCAGGGTCTCAACTCTAGCTCAGGCTGGCCTGGAATTCACTATGTATTATCAGGGTGCCCTTGAACACACAGCAATCCTCCTACCTCTGCCTCCCAAGTACTGGGATTAAAGGCGGGCGCCACCATGCCTGGCTTTTTTTTTTCTTTGATTATTTTCAAGGTAGGGTCTCACTCTAGCCCAGACTGACCTGGAATTTACACTAGAGTCTCAGGGTGGCCTCAAACTCACAGGCAATCCTCCTACCTCAGCCTCCAGAGTGCTGGGATTAAAGGCGTGCGCTACCACACCCAGCAAGAATTTTTTTTTTTAATTTTTTTTAATTTGTTTTTTTCAAGGTAGGATCTCGCTCTCGTCCAGGCTGACCCGGACTTTACCATGTTGTCTCAGGGTGGCCTTGAACTCACAGTGATCCTTCTACCTCTGCCTCCCGGGTGCTGGGATTAAAGGTGCGTGCCACCACACCTGGCTGTGAAATGTTTTTTCATAGATCACTGAGACTAAATCCTTTCAACCTTCATGTTTTGTCAGGAACATTGGGTTGGGATACTTTCTTTTGGTCGGAACATGGTGGGCTTCAGTACCTCACCCAGAAAGATCTAGAAAGGCAGTGAGTCTCCTTGCTGCTCCTTGGTCTCTTCCATAGACAATTGGTTCAGCCCCGTCCTGCCTTAGGAAACGCTGCTGGCGAGGGTTAAGGAGGACAGCTGATGTTCTCTGGCCTGTGCACACACATAGGCAAACCCTGTATGTGCACACATCACACTACAGACATTATGCACACAAACCACCTCTAGTTCCACACAGGAATCCCTGGGGTTCGTTCACTAGCTAGTCCAGCCAGACTGGCGAACTCTGCGTTCAGCAGAAGATTGTCTTAAGAAACTAAGACGGGAGCCCAGTGGACATGTACACACGTTTGCATAACTCACACATGAGCTCACACATGTGAAATGCTTACACATATGTGCTCATGCAAAAATTTTTGGTGAATCCCAGCACTCGGGAGGCAGAGGTAGGAGGATCGCCGAGAGTTCGAGGCCACCCTGAGACTACAGAGTGAATTCCAGGTCAGCCTGGACCAGAGTGAGACCCTACCTCGCAAAACCAAAAAAAAAAAAAAAAAAAAAAAAAAAAAAAAAAATTTTTGGTGGTTGTGGATGAAAAAGAATTGACCTTAAATAGAAGAGATTTCTGAGTCTAAAGACTGTGAAGATGAAAAGATAACTCAATTTTCACTGAGGGAATGGAGGAGTTTGGAAAGCAGTGTTCTTGGACTGAAAGAATCAGTATCTTAACAATGCCATTTTTCCTCAAATTAAATTTAAAAAATCTTTATTATTTATTTATTTGATAGCAACAGACAGACAAAGAGGCAGAGAGAGAGAGAGAGTGGGAGCACTAGGGCCTCCAGCCACTGCAAACGAACTCCAGATACATGCACCACCTTGTGCATCTGGCTTACGTAGGTACTGGGGAATCGAGCCTCGAACCAAGGTCCTTAGGCTTCACAGGCAAGTCCTTAACCGCTAAGCCACCTTTCCAGCCCCTCAAATTAAATTTTAGTCAAACATATAACCTTACAGATGCTATTACAAATAAAGTAATAAGAAACTGATTAAAATTTCAAGTGGAACACACTAAGCTGTGGGTTGAAAGGGATGACACTGTGGATCTAGGAGGCTTGCTGGCTAACTAGTCTAGCCTAATTGGCGAGTTCCTATTTCAGTAAGAAACCCTGTCTCAGAAAAATAAGTTGGAGAATGATTGAAGGAGACCCCTGATATTGACCTCTGGCATCCACAGAAATGTGGACACACATGCACCCTCACACATATGGGGTGCCTGCATACATACAAACATACATACTCACGGGCTGGAGAGGTGGCTTAGTGGTTAAGGCACCTGCCTGTGAAGCCTAAGAATGCCGTTCGATTCTCCAGGTCCCACGTTTAGCCAGATGCAAAGTGACGCAAGGGCGCAATGCCACACTTGCCCACAAGGGGGCGCACACGTCTTGAGTTTGTTCACAGTGGCTGAGAGGCTGCTGGTGCGCCCATTCTCTGTCTGTCACATGCATACATGCATATACAAAATAAAGTTTTCATTTATTTGGACAGTTGTGTGTTCAGTAATGGTGCTACTAGTGTTTCATTTAGAGCGCCCTCTTTTTATAAGTTTTTTTTTTTTTATAATTTCAGTCCTACAAGATTATCAATTTTGCCCCCAGTCTGCTTCGGATCATAGTTTCGGACCATGTGGAATTCCCAGTGCGCCAGGCAGGTGAGTTACCTTTTCATTTTATTATTTTTTCAAGGTAGAATCTCACTCTATTCCAAACTGACCTGGAATTCACTATGTAGTTTCAGGCTGGCCTCGAACTCTCAGCAATCCTCCTACCTCTGCCTTCCGAGTACTGGGATTAAAGTCATGCACCACCATGCCCATTCTTCATACATTTATTTTTTGACAAAAGGAGAATGAGAATTCTATCTTAATTTTAATTTTATTTATTTGAGAGAGAATGGGTGTGTCAGGGCCTCTAGCCATTGCAAATGAATTCCAGACACATGTGCTATCATGTGCATCTAGCTTACGTGGGTTCTGGGGAGTTGAACCTGGGTCCTTTGGCTTTGCAGGCAAGTGCCTTAACCCCCAAGCCATCTCCCCAGCCCCAATTTTCTTTCTCTGTCAAACAAATAATAACCATCTTCTTGATACTAATATGTCAGTGCTTTGTCCTCAAACACAGCTGCTATCTACTTGAAAAACATGGTGACCCAGTACTGGCCTGACCGGGAGCCACCTCCAGGAGAAGTCATATTTCCATTCAACATCCATGAAAACGACCGGCAGCAGATCCGAGACAACATCGTGGAAGGGATCATCCGATCTCCCGATCTGGTGAGGTATGCTGTACCCGGTAGGAGGCAGGAAGTGGCTGTGTCTGGGATGGGCTAATGGATCTTTCAATTCAAGTTTTTTTCTCTTTTGTTTTAAAATCTCATAAGGTGCCAAATGCCAATCAAATGCTAACCCTGGTTAGACCCCGTGGAACTGTCACGTGTCTATTTGTCAAGGTGCTTGTTTCCCCGTTCCCTGAACCTTCAGTGGTCCTACCCAGTAATGCGTGGAGAATGGCTTCTCATAGCCATCTTGCACTTGGCTTTGGGGAGAAAGGATTGTGAGGTTGCCTGAACATGAAATTTGAAAAGGTGAAAATCTCCAGTCCCATTGCTGCTCAAAGGACAGGTGCTGTGAGCCCGTGTGTGGAAGGTATCCCTGGCGGTTAGCACACAGTTACACAGTCCTTTGTGGCTTGCTCCTTGTGAGGCCAAAAGACTCACTTGTGGTCATCCCTGAAGACTCTTTCTTCTTACTCTAATTTGTTTAAAAGTACTGCAGATGCCGGGCGTGGTGGTGCACGCCTTTAAACCCAACACTCAGGCATGCAGAGGTAGAAGGATCACTGAGTTCGAGGCTAGCCTGGGACTACAGAGTGAGTGAGTTCCCGGTCAGCCTGGGCTTTTACATGGGTGCTGGAGAATCGAACCCAGGCTGGCAAGCTTTGCAAGCTTTGCAAGCAAGAACTTTTAACCATTGAGCCATCTCTTCAGTCCCTTGAAGCGATTTTAATAGGCTTATTTTTTCCCTCCTACCTAATTCACTACATATAATTGTTTCAGTCAACAATATATATAACTATATTCCATAAGATTACATCTGCCAGGGCTGGAGAGATGGCTCAGCTGTTAAGGGTAACTGCTTGCAAAGCTTACTGTCCTGGTTTCAATTTCTCGAACTCTTGTAAAGCCAGATGCACAAAGTGGCATGTGCATCTGGAGTTCATTTGTAGTGGGAAGAGGCCCTGGCATGCCAATTATATTTTTTTCTTTTCTTTCTTTTTGAGGTTAGCCCAACAGACTGGCCTTTTTTTCCCTCAGGCAAGCGCCTTACCCGCTAATCCATCTCTCTAGCCCTCTTTTTTTTTTTTTTTTTTTAAAAGATTTATTTATTTATTAAAGATAGAAAAGAGGAGGTAGAGAGAGAATGGATGTGCCCAGGCTTCGAGCCACTGCAAATGAACTCCTGACGCAAGTGTCACCATGTGCCTCTGGCTTATGTGGGACCTGGAGAATCAAATGTGGGTCCTTAGGCTTTGCAGGCATGAGACTTAACCACTAAGCCATCACTCCAGTCCTTTTTTATTTTTGGAGAGAGACACAGAGAGAGACAGAGAGAGAGAGGGAGAGGGAGACAGATAGAGATGGGTGCAGCTGCTGCAAACAAAATCTAGATGCGTGCGCCCCCTTGTGGTCAAGTGCAGCATTGCGTCCTTGTGTCACTTTGCATCTGGCTAAAATTGGGACCTGGAGATTGGAACCAGCGTTCTTAGGCTTAGGAGGCAGGCGCCTTAACCGCTAAGCCATCTCTCCAGCCCCCCCCCCTTTTTTTTAATTTAAGAGAGAGAGCAATAAAGGCAGATAGTTAGAGAGAAAGAATGTGTGCACCAGAGCCTTCAGGCACTGCAAAGGAACTCTAGATGCATGCACTTTGTGCATCTGGCTTAAAATAGGTCCTGGGGAGTTGAACCTGGGTCCTTTGGCTTTGCCTGCAAGTGCCTTAACCACTAAGCAATCTCTCTAGTCCCAATTTTCTTTCTTTGTCAAATAAATAATAAAATATCTTAAAATACTCCATCACTGCATTGTAAAGATTGTAAAGATTACATCACAGCATTGTGGCTTCTGAAGGTGTGTTCCTACAATTACGAACTTGCTTAATGACACATTTCTCAATGGCACCTACATGAAGTGACGTTCACCTATATAGAACACAGGTAGATGTTGGAGCTCTTTGGTGTGTGATATTTATATCCTTGGCTTTTGGCCTTTTCTCTCTAACCTTACAGGGTTCAGTTAACAATGTGTCTGCGTGTCATCATTAAACACGACTTTCCTGGTCACTGGCCCGCGGTGGTTGACAAGATAAACTGTTACCTGCAGTCACAGAGCAGTGGCAGCTGGCTTGGTGCCCTTCTCTGTCTCTATCAGCTGGTGAAGACTTATGAGTAAGTTGGTTTCCACTGGGGGCAGGGAGCAGCCTGTGTCATTGGGAACTTGTGGCGGGGGTTGTGCTGTGCAGTCGTACAGACTCCAGGCGCTTTGGAAATGCTGAAGCAGACACGGTTAGCGCGCATCTGCTGCAGTTACTCAGCAGAGCTTCGGTCTTCCGCTGCCCCGCTGACTTCCAGGACAGTGATGTAACGGCGCTTCTCAAGCTTGTTAGTTCAGGGGAGGTTGCCAGCTGCTCTCCTTAGAAGCTGCTGTAGATGACCCTTGACGTTTGTCTCTAGTGGGCATGTCGTTCAGTAAATGACGTCAGGCACGTTTCTGGATGCAGGTGAACGATGTAGAAGTCTCCTTGTCGGAGACGTGCTGTTTCCTAAACGCTGCTGGCGAGGTCGGGACTGAGGTCACCAGCGTCACCAATGTCTTCCGCTTTCTGAGAAGATGGCTGCTCCTGAGAGTGAAGTCCTGTCCTTGCCCTGCTCATTCTCCTCCTCCAAACACATTCTTTTCTTCTTTTCTTTGAGACAGGATTTTGCTCAGTAGCCCAGACTGGCCTTGAATTCACAACAATGCTCCTGTCTCAGCCTCCTTAGTGGTGTGGGCCAGCACTATACCTTATTAATTTTCTTTCATTAACCTAGTTAGTTCAGACTCTACTTAGATTTTTTTTTTTTTAAATGAAATTGAGGATCAGCTCAATTTTCCATTTTTCTTTTCATTCTTTTTTTTTTTTTAAATTTTATATTTATTTATTTGCAAGCAGAGAGAAATAGAAGAGAGACGAGAGAATGTGCACGCCAGGGCCTCCAGCCACTGCAAATGGACTCCAGATGCATGCGCCGTTTTGTGCATCTGGCTTTACTTAGGTACTGGGGAATCGAACCCAGGGTGGTAGGCTTTCTTTGCAAGCCTTAACCGTGGAGCCATCTCTCCAGTCCTACTGTAGAATTTTTGTGGGGTTTTTAAAAGTATTTTTATTTATTTAGAAAGAGAGAGAGAAAGAATGAGTGTGACAGGACCTCTTGCCACTGCAAACTCCAGATACATGTGCCACTTTGTGCATCTGACTTTACGTGGGTACTGGGTAATTGAACTGGGGCCTTAGGCTTTTCAAGCAAGCACCTTAGCCAGTGAGCCACCTTTCCAGCCCTCTTTATTGTTTTTTTTTTTTTAATTTATTTTTACTTATTTATTTTAAAATATATTTTATTTGTATTTTATTTATTTGAGGGGGGCGGGGAAAGAATGGGCATGCCAGGGTTTCCTGCCACTGCAAACGAACTCCAGATGCATGCGCCACCTTGTGCATCTGCCTTACATGGGTCCTGGGGAATTGAACCGAGGTCCTTTGGCTTTGTAGGCAAGTGCCATGACCGCTAAGCCATCTCTCCAGCCCTAAATTTATTTTCAGAGAGAGAGAAAGAAGCTGGGGGGCCCGGGAAGAATGAGCTTGCCAGGGCCTTCAGCCTCTGCAGACAAACTCGAGATGCGTGTGCCCCTTGTGGCGCATGTGCAACATCGTGAGCTTGCATCACTGTGCATTTGGCTATGTGGGACCTGGACACGCGTTCTTAGGCTTTGTAGGCAAGAGCTGGAACTGCTAAGCTATCTCTCCAGCCCTTTTTTGGTAGAATTTTTTTTTGAGGTAGGGTCTCACTCTAGCCCAGGCTAATATGGAATTCACTATGTAGTCTCAGGATGGCCTTGAACTCTTGGTGATCCTCCTACCTCTGCCTCCCGAACGCTGGGATAAAGTCTGTGCCACCACACCCAGCAAAGTACCAGCAAGAGAAACTCTGTGCTTTTTGTTTTTTGTTATTATTCATTTATTTATTTGAGAGAGAGAGAGGAGTAGATAGAAAGAATGGACATAGCTGGGCGTGGTGGTGCACGCCTTTAATCCCAGCACTCGGGAGGTAGAGGTAGAAGGATTGCCATGAGTTCGAGGCCATACTGAGACTACATAGTGAATTCCAGGTCAGCCTGGGCCAGAGTGAGACTCTACCTAAAAAAACAAAGAGAGAGGGAAAGAATGGATGTGCCAGGGCCTCCAGCCAGTGCAAATGAACTCCAGATGCATGCACCACCTTGTGCATCTAGCTGGCTTATGTGGGTATAGGGGAATTGAACCCAGGTCCTTAGGCTTTGCAGGCAAGAGCACTAACTACTGAGCCATCTCTCCAGCCCCAGTCTTGCTCTCTTTTCATCCTTGTGCACACAGATACAGGAAGGCAGAGGAAAGAGAGCCCCTTATTGCAGCGATGCGGATCTTCCTGCCGCGCGTCCAGCAGCTCATCTCGCAGCTCCTGCCTGACGCCTCCTTCCCCTCCGTGTTGCTCCAGAAGCAGATTCTGAAGATCTTCTACGCACTGGTTCAGGTTGGTGCCGCTGCAGGAGACAAGTGTGCTTGTATTTCTTTCTTTTTTTTTTTTTTTGGTTTTGCGAGGTAGGATTTCACTCTGGTCCAGGCTGACCTGGAATTCATCATGTAGTCTCAGGGTGGCCTTGAACTCATGGTGATCCTCCTACCTCTGCCTCCCAAGTGCTGGGATTAAAGGCGTGCGCCACCACGCCTGGCTCTTTTTTTGATTTTTTTGAGGTAGGGTCTCTCTCTAGCACAGGCTGACCTGGAATTCAGGAGCCTCGAACTCATAGCACTCCTCCTACCTCTGTCTCCCAAGTGCTTGGATTAAAGGCGTGCACCACCATGCCCGGCTGTATTTCTTTTCTTTTCTTTTCTTTTCTTTTCTTTTCTTTTCTTTTCTTTTCTTTTCTTTTCTTTTCTCTTCTCTTCTCTTCTCTTTTCTTTTCTTTTCTTTTCTTTCCCTTCTTTCTTTCTCCTTTCTTTCTTTCTTTCTTCCTTCCTTCCTTTCTTTCTTTCTTTCTTCTTTCTTGCTTTCTTTCTTTAATATATTTTATTTATTTACAAGGGGTGAGGGGAGAGAGAGAAGAGAGAGAATGAATGAGAATGGCTGTGCCAGGGTCTGGAGCTGCTGCAAATGAACTCCAGATGCATGCACCACTTTGTGTACCCAGCTTTAGGTGGGAACTGGGGAATAGAACTCATGTTGTTAGGCTCTTCAGGCAAGTACCTTAACCACTGAGCCACCTCCTCAGCCCGTGTGCTTGCATTTCTGCCTGCCCCCAGGAACGCGCTCGCAAGTGTTAGTCATGTGAGGAATTGTTAAGTATTCTTGTCATATAGGAAACAAGCTTACAGAAATAAGCTTAGTTGCTCACCATCAACTGGGTGTCCAAGGTTTGCCTTGGACTGTCCCTTTAAGTCTAAGTTCAGAGTAAGCAAGAACGAAGATCTTAAGCTGGGCATGGTGGTGCACGCCTTTATTTCCAGCACTTGCCTTTAATGCTGGTACTCAAGAGGCAGAGGTAGAGGGTCACGGTGAGTTTGAGGCCACCCTGAGACTACATAGTGAATTCCAGGTCAGCCTGGGCTAGAGTGAAACCCTACCTTGAAAAAAAAGAACCAAGATCTTGCTCACCCTGAAACTTGTACTTGACTTTGAATCGAAGCCCCCTGCTTGCAGGTTAGTTATGAAGGAAATACAGGGTCCCTCTTTCATAGGAAATCCCATTGTGATCATATCCCTTCCTGAAACCCAGCTTAACACAGGAGATTTAGCGGTTCATTTTCCTTTTTTAAAAATATATTTTTAGGGGCTAGAGAGATGGCTTAGCGGTTAAGCACTTGCCTGTGAAACCTAAGGTCCGCGGTTCGAGGCTCAATTCCCCAGTACCCATGTAAGCCAGATGTACAAGATGGTGCATGCATCTGGAGTTCATTTGCAGAGGCTGGAGGCTCTGGTGTGCCCATTCGTGTTCTCTGTCCCTTGCTCTCTCTCTCTCTCTCTCTCTGTGCTTTGGAATGCTGTCTTCTGGACATGTATTCATGACTTCACAGCCACTACTGTCACCTTCTCAAGACTGTCACAACATTGGGCCTATTAACATTGTGTCAAGGATGATGAAGGAGGGAAAGCCCCCCCCATACCCACACCCACACACATATTGGAGGAGAAGAGACTGGAAAGAAGGAATTCAGTGGAAGGGAAATGAAGGGGGTCAAAAGAATGTAGTAGGAAAAGATTATAATCAAGATATCTTATACATGTATGAAAACTCTCAAAAAAGTTTTGGGCTGGAGAGATGGCTTAGTGGTTAAGGCGCCTTCCTCCTAAGCCTAAGAACGCCGGTTCCTATCTCCAGCGGTTCCAATCTCCAGCGGTTCCAATCTCCAGGTTCCACGTTTAGCCAGATGCCAAGTGACGCAAGGGCGCAATGCTGCACTTGACCATAAGGGGGTGCATACATCTAGATTTTATTCGCAGCAGCTGAGAGGCTGCTGGTGCGCCCATCTATATCTGTCTTCCTCTCCCTCTCTCTCTGTCTCTCTCCAAAAAAAAGAAAAAAGTTTTTAGCCAGGCGTGGAGGCACACGCCTTTAATCCCAGCACTCAGGAGGCAGAGGTAGGGGGATCGCCATGAGTTCAAGGCCATCCTGGACTACACAGAGACTACATAGTGAATTCCAGGTCAGCCTGGGCCAGAGTGAGACCCTACCTCAAAACAAACAAACAAACAAACAAACAAACAAACAAACAAACAAACAAAAAACAAAAAAACAAAAAAAACACAAAATTTTAAGCTATTTTCAGTTAAACTTTGACGTAAGCCATGGCACTGCTATTTTCTTGCTGAACTCTGAGGCATCCCGTGTGTCTTAGGCTTCCAGTGTAGAGAGTGCTGGTGTTCGTGGGCTGAAGGAATTGCTGTCTGCTGTTTTGTTTTCCAGTACGCATTGCCTCTGCAGCTGCTGAGTCACGAGACCATGACTGTGTGGATGGAGATCTTCCGGACCATCATCGACCGGACTGTCCCTCCTGTAAGACGAGGCTCTGGGAAACAGGGACTGGGGCTTGGAGTGTGTTGCAGTCACCTTTTTATTGCTGGCAGAAAGTACCTGACCAAAAGCAGCTGATGGGAGGAAAGGGTTTACTTTAGCTTACAGACTTGAGGGGAAGCTCCATGATGGCAGGGAAAGCATGGCACGAGCAGAGGCTGGACATCACCCCCTGGCCAACATCAGGTGGGCAGCAGCAGCAGGAGGGGGTGCCAGACATTGGCAAGGGGAAGCTAACTTTAACACCCATAAGCCCACCCCCAGAAACACACCTCCTCAAGTAAGGATTCAATTCCCAAATTGCCATCTGCATTCAGAACACATGAGTTTATGGGGACACCTAATTAAATCACCACATTCCATCCCTTGCCCCCACAAACTGATAACCATACATGATGCAAAATGCAATGCATTCAGTCCAACTTTATTTTATTTATTACCTATTTACATATTTATTTATTTTTGAGGCAAGCCCAACAGACTGGACCTTTTTTTTTTTTTTTTTTTTTTTTTTTGGGTCTCACTCTAGCCCAGGCTGACCTGGAATTCACTCTGTATTCTCAGGGTGACCTCATACTCACAGCAATCCTCCTACCTTTGCCTCCCGAGTGCTGGGATTAAAGGCGTGCACCACCACGCCCGGCATGGCCTTTTTTTTTTTTTTTTTTTAATGTGTGTGAGAGAGAATTGGTACGCCAGGGCCTCCAGCCACTGTAGTTAAACTCTGGATGCATGCGTCACCTGTGCACATTTGACTTTGTGTGCTTGCGTCACTTGTGCATCTGGCTTACATGGAACCAACGTAGAGAGTCGAACATCAGTCCTTAGGCTTCATAAACAAGTGCCTTAACCATTAAGCCATCTTTCCAGCTCTGTTTGTTTATTTTATTAGAGAGAGAGAGAGAGAGAGTTAAATAGGCAGATAGAGAGAATGGGCACATCAGGGTCTCTAGTCATGAACTGCAAATGAATGTGCCAACTCGTGCATCTGGCTTTACGTGGGTACTAGGCAAGTGATCCTTTGGCTTTGCAGGCAAGTGCCCTAACTGCTGAGCCACCTCTCCAGCCAGTCCAACTTTAAAAGTCCCCGAAGTTTTTGCCAATCCCAGTGCTGTTCAAGCATCCCCATAGTCCTTGGTCTCTTAACTGCGCTGTAATACCAAAAACCCATAATGACACAGAATAAACACTCACACTGCAAAGATGGCATTGGGCATCGCAAAGAAAGGTTGAACCAGCACAAGGTTTAATACAAACTGGGCCACCACCCTTTTAATCTGGGGGGAAATAAAGCCCACTTTGAAGAACAGGACACTCCTTCAGCATTGAGGCACCTTCAAAAGAGCCCCCATTCTTCTTACTGTCCCAGTGCAGATCAGTTTAACCCCCTCTCAGTGGTTATCATCTCTCTAACAGTTGCAGCTGAACAAGCAGCAGTTTCAGCCCAAAGACTTCATTTCTTTCTGTGCCATAACCCTCTGCTCACACCAGTCCATTTCTATGCAATGCAACCTGCACAAGTTCTCAGGACATAGGTAGGCAGAATACAGCAAGCCTCTCACACAAACTGCCCCTAGACCAGTCCCAACAAAGCTTTTTCTCAGTCTCATAAGCCAAACCTCATAATCCATAGTTCGTACTGCACTCAGGTCTTTCAGCTCCAGCCAGGTCAGTTCACAAGTTGTATTTACAGCTCTGCAAGGCGTTTCTTAGGCAAAGGTTTCAAATCCCCCCATATTCTCCCTACAAATCGGTTCTAAAAGGCCAAAAGCCACACAGTCATGTTTCAAGCAACAATGACCCCACTTCTCAACATCAGCTTTACTGTTGCAGTTAGAAGCCCCTGACCCAAAGCAGCTTGTGGGAGGAAAGAGTTTACTTTGGCTTACAGACTCGAAGTGAAACTCCTTGATGCCAGGGGCAAACATGGCATGAACAGGGGCATCACCTCCTGGCCAACATCAGGTAGATAAGAGCAACACGAAAGTGTACCAAACACTGGCAAAAGGAAGCTAGCTATAATACCCATAAGCCCACCCCCAACAACACACCTCTCCAGTAAGGATTCAATTCCCAAATTACATCAGCTGGGGGTCAAGCATTCAGAATGCCTGAGTTTATGGGGGACATCTTACTCAGACCATCACAGAGTGCTTGTGCTTTTTCATCATCCCAATCTGTTGTTTTAAAAAATAAAGGCGGGGCTGGAGAGATGGCTTAGCGGTTAAGGCGTTTGCCTACAAAGCCAAAGGACCCAGGTTTGATTCCCCAGGACCCATGTTAGCCAGATGCACAAGGGGGTGCATGCGTCTGGAGTTCATTTGCAATGGCTGGAGGCCCTGGCACTCTCTCTCTCTCTATAGCGTTGGGTCATTTATGAAAACTATGACAAAGGGGCGTGTTAGGACTTAGGACAGCTGCGGGTAAGCACCGCAATGGGCTTGCACTGTATTACTCAACTACTCTAGGTTTAGAGGGTTTTTTTTTTTTTAAGTGTATTTCAGCCGGATGTGGTGGCGCATGCCTTTAATCCCAGCACTTAGGAGGCAGAGGTAGGAGGATTGCCATGAGTTCGAGGCCACCCTGAGACTACTTAGTTAATTCCAGGTCAGCCTAGGCCAGAGTGAGACCCTACCTCCAAAAACCAAAACCCCCCCAAAAATATATATCTATATCTATATATATATATTTCATCTATTTATTTATTTGAGAGAGAGAAAGAGAGAGAATGGGCACGGCAGGGCTTCCAGCCACTGCAAACAAACTCCAGATGAATGTGCCCCCTTGTGCATCTGGCTTATGTGGGTCCTGGAGATTTGGACCAGGGTCCTTAGACTTCTTAGGCAAGCGCCTTAACTGCTAAGCCATCTCTCCAGCCCTTTTTTTGGTTTTTTGAGGTAGGGTCTCACTCTAGGCCAGGCTGACCTGGCATTCACTATGTATTCTCAGGGTGGCCACGAACTCATGGCAGTCCTCTTACCTGTGCCTCCCGAGTGCTGGGATTAAAGGCGTGGCCTCCCATTGTATCTTTTTTTTTTTTTTTTTTTGGTTTTGCGAGGTAGGGTCTCACTCTGGTCCAGGCTGACCTGGAATTAACTATGTAGTCTCAGGGTGGCCTAGAACTCTCTGCGATCCTCCTACCTCTGCCTCCCGAGTGCTGGGATTAAAGGCGTGCGCCACCACGCCCGGCCCCCATTGTATCTTGAATCAAATTATTTTGAGGTTTAATGTGTCCACATAAGTGCTTAGTAAAAGGTTCCAGGGCTTTCAACAAGACACAGACTTGTTTCCGTTACTCCTATCAAAACCCAGCGCCTTTGCATCGCCTCGGGTGTCTCAGGAAGGTTTGCTTTTGTTGCTGTTACTCGATCCTCTCTTTAAGGTCGGAGATGAATGTGAACAGCAGCTTTGGCCAGTTGAAATTTACTTTGCTTATTTAATTCTTGACTTAGCCATCTACAAAGTAAGATTATATTTACCTAGTAATCTCACTTAGCATTAATACCTCTTGATTTTTAAAATATATTTTATTTACTTATTTATATGAGAGAGAGAGGCAGGGAGAGAGGGAGAGAGGGAAGAAGAGAATGGGCACACCAGGGTCTCCAGCCACTGCAAACAAACTCCAGATGCATGAGCCCCCTTGTATATCTGGCTTACGTGGGTCTTGGAGAATTGAACTGGGATCCTTTGGCTTTGCAGGCAAATGTTTTAACCACTAAGCCATCTCTCCAGCCCCCTCTTAATTTTTTTAAATTGCCTTTGTAAATCCTCCTACTATGCAGAAATTTGACCCGAGTGTTTTTCTCTCTAGGAGACTCTTCAAATTGATGAGGATGATCGCCCTGAGCTGGTGTGGTGGAAGTGTAAGAAGTGGGCCCTGCACATCGTAGCGCGTCTCTTCGAACGGTATTGCTCCGCTCACCACCTTTATGACGTCACATTCCTCTTTCAGCACTGCATGTGCTGAAACTTGGTCGTTCCCTTAGTGTTTTGCAGAATATGACTACTTGACTTGAAAGCCACAGAGGGCAGCTCAGTGTGGTGGAACGTGTATATAATCCAGTACTAGGAAGGATTAGAAGTGTAAGGTCATTCTGGGCTGCCTCACAAGTTCGAGGTCAGCCTGGGCTACATGAGACTCTGTCTCAAAAATAACAGCAACACAAAAACAACAAAAAAAGGCCAAAGAGGGCTGGAGGAATGGCTTAGTGGTTAAGGCGTTTGCCTTCGAAGTCACAGGATCCTGGTTCGATTCTTTAGGACCCATGTAAACTAGATGCACAAGGGGCACATACATCTGGAATTCGTTTGCAGTGGCTAGAGGCCCTGGCGTGCTCATTCTCTCTCTCTGCTGCTGCTCTTCTCTCTCTCTCTCTCTGCTTGCAAATAAATAAATTAAAAAAAATACTGTTAAAAAAAAAAAAGGTGAGCAGCTTTCTGTCTCTTTGCCAGTCTGTTGGAGACACCCAGGAATCATACAAGAAGGTTCCTGGCCACCTTTCTCTATAAAAAGTCAACTTTAAAGTATTTATTTATTTATTTATTTATTTATTTATTTATTTATTTATTTTAATTTTAATTTTTTGGTTTTCCAAGGTAGGGTTTCTCTCTAGCCCAGGCTGACTTGGAATTCACTGTGTAGTCTCTCAGGGAGGCCTTGAACTCACGACAATTCTCTTACCTCTGCCTCCTGAGTGCTGGGATTAAAGATGTATGCCACTATGCTTGGCTTCTTTATTTTTAGTTTCTTTAAAAATATTTTAAAATTTTATTTATTTTTATTTTTTAAAATTTATTTATTTGACAGAGAGAGAGAGAGAGAGAGACAGACAGACAGACAGACAGACATAGAATGGGTGCTCCAGGGCCACTGCAAACGGACTCCAGACACATGCACCACCTTTTGTATCTGGCTAACATAGGTTCTGGGGAATCGAACCTGGGTCCTTTGGCTTTGTAGGCAAATGCTTTAACCTCTAAGCCATCCTTCCAGGCCCTTTATTTTTAGTTTTTGAGGTAGGGTCTTACCCTAGCCCAGGCTGTCCTGGAGCTCACTATGTAGTCCCAGCTGGCCTTGGAACTCATGTTGATCTTCCTACCTCTGCCTCCTGAATACTAGGTCTTGCTATAGCCCAGGCTGACCTGGAATTCACTATGTCCTCTCAGGCTGGCCTTGATCTCACAGCAGTCCTTCTACCACTGCCTCCAGAGTGCTGGGATTAAAGGCATGCACCACCACGTCGGACTCTTTAGCTCTGTCATACTTCTTTATTTTTATTTTTAAACTTCACAATATTTAGATGTTTCCTCTTTGAATTTAAGGTATGGAAGCCCAGGAAATGTCACAAAGGAATACTTTGAATTTTCTGAATTTTTTCTGAAAACCTATGCAGTGGGAATTCAGCAGGTAATAAATTTATGTTCTTAAAAATAAAATTGTTATTACTGAATGTCACTTCTATGTGTTTTAATGCAGATTACCAGCACATTAATCGTATTGAAGGAGGGTAAGATGGCAGCCTGGGGAATCCAATGCAGGACAGTTAGTTTTAGAACCCTCTTGCTTAGGTCAGTTTCCCCAGAACTGCCCCTTCTGACTCCTTGACTGAGGGCTGAGGCTTTGAAGGTGGTTGAAATTGGCGTCACCCTCACCAGCATTAGACTGAGTCCTCAAGCTTTTCCTTTTTGTTCTAAACTTTTTCTTGAGAATGTATACAATACGAATTGATATTTTAAGAGTCCTTGAGCTTAGAAGTTAGGGATTCTACACAAGGAAAATTAGGAACTTTGGTGAAACAGCTGATGACGTAAATACTTACAAACTTTAAAAACTCTAAAGGAGAATTAGTTGGTGAGGATTTGTTCATCAGGGGCTGGCGCGACGGCTCAGTACTAAAAGTGCTTGCTGCATAAGTGCGAGGATCTGAATTTGGATCCCCAGAACCTACATGCAGCTGGACATGGTGATGCACGTTTGTGCCCAGTGCTGTGTGAGGAGGAGGAAGACGAAGGCGGGAGAATCTCCAGAAGCTGTTGGGCCAGGTAGGCTGGCACAGGCAGCAGGGAGGGAGCTCAAAGCACGGTGGAAGGTGAGGACAAACTCCTGAGGTTGTCTTTTTTTTTTTTTTTTTTAAAGATTTTATTTTTATTTATTTATTAGAGACAGAGAGAAGGAGAGAGAGAGAGGGAGAGAGAATGGGCATGCCAGGGCTTCTAGCCACTGCAAATGAACTCCAGATGCACGCGCCACCTTGTGCATCTGGCTTACATGGGACCTGGAGAATTGAACCTCGGTCCTTATGTTTCACAGGCATGCGCCTTAACCGCTAAGCCATCTCTCCAGCCCCCTGAGGTTGTCTTTTTTTTTTTTTTTTGGTTTTTCGAGGTAGGGTCTCACTCTGGCCCAGGCTGACCTGGAATTAACTAGTTAGTCTCAGGGTGGCCTTGAACTCACAGTGATCCTCCTACCTCTGCCTCCCGAGTGCTGGGATTAAAGGCGTGCGCCACCACGCCCGGCCTGAGGTTGTCTTTTGACCTCTGTATGTACCTGCCTGTATTCACACCATGGTAAGATGATAAAAAAAAGGGGGGGGGGAGTGGGCCTGGGGTGATTGCTCAGTGGTTAAAGGCACTTGCTCTGCAAACTTACCCACCAGACTTCAGATTCTCAGCACCCAGGTAAAGCTGGATACATGTGTCAGCATTCACAACATGCCTACAGCAATTAGAGGCAAAGTGAGGACGTTCTCCAAGCTAGT
>PVKW010026893.1:0-29136 GCA_004027895.1 Orientallactaga bullata
GAGAGAGAGAGAGAGAGATGGTTCAGTGGTTAAAGGTGCTTGCTTGCAAGCCTGGAGACCCAGGTTCAAATCTCCAGTGCCCACGTGGGCCAGATGCACAGAGTGGTATATGCATCTGGAATTTGTTCACAGTGGCAGGAGTCCCTGGCACACCCATTCCCTCCCTCAAATAGATAAAAATTAAAAAACAAAATAGACGGGCATGGTGGTGTACACCTTTAATCATAGCACTCAGGAGGCAGAGGTAGGAGGATCACCATGAGTTCAAGGCCACCCTGAGACTACAGAGTGAATTCCAGGTCAGCCTGGCCTGGAGTGAGACCCTACCAAAACAAATAAATAAATAAATAAAAAATAGCCGGGCGTGGTGGCACACACCTTTAATCCCAGCACTCGGGAGGCAGAGGTAGGAGGATTGCTGAGTTCTAGGCCACCCTGAGAATACATAGTGAATTCCAGGTCGGCCTGGGCTATAGCAAGACCCTACCTCAAAAAACAAAAACAACAACAAAAAAAATTGTTAAGTATATGTGCTAACTGTAAAATAGAAATATCACCTGTTACTTCATGGAATTTTCTGGGTTTTTTAAAAAAATATTTCTTTACGAGAAAGAATGATGCACCAGGGCCTCTAGCCACTGCAAAAGAACTCCAGACTCATGCACCACAATATACATCTGGCTTATGTGGGTTCTGGGGAGTTGAAACTGGGTCCTTAGGCTTCTCAAGCAAATGCCTTAACCACTAAGCCATCTCTCCAGCCCTTGTTTTTCTTCCTTCCTCCCTTCCTCCTTCCTCCTTCCCTTCATCCTTCCCTTCCCTTCCCTTTCTTTCCCTTCCCTTCCTTTCCCCTCCCCTCCCTTCCCATGCCCTGCTGTCCCCTTTTCTTTTTTGAGGTAGGGTTTTGCTCTAGCTCAGCCTGACCTGGAATTCACTATGTTGTCTCAGGGTGGCCTCAAACTAATGGTGATCCTCCTACCTCTGCTTCCCGGAGTGCTGGGTGCACCACCACGCCTGGCCCTGGCCTGCCTTTTATTTATTTTTTATTGTTGTTTTTTTGAGGTAGGATCTCACTCCCCAGCCCAGGCTGATCTGGAACTCACTTAGTAGTCCCAAACTGGTCTCAAACTCAGTGATTCTCCTACCTCTGCCTCCCAAGTGCTGTGATTAAAGGTGTGTGCCATCATGCCCAGTTCCATGGAATTCTTTTGAGACATGAAAATTACAGTACATATTTCCATAAAGGCATGTAATATTGATAAAATAAAAAAAAGCTGGATGTGGTGGTTAGTGAGTTATCCTAGAACTTTGGGGTGGAGATTGGAAGATAAGGAGTCCACCCTCATCCTCAGATACACAGTAAGTTCAAGATCAGTGTGACAGTTAAATCTCTGGTTTTCAACTTGACATGATTTGCCATGCAAACAAATCTCCGGTTGCTGGTGAGGGATTTTCTAGATTAGATTTGGGAGGACCTCAACTGTGGACAGCACCATCCTATGGGTGGGGTTCCTTTCCCACAAGAAGGAGGGGGCTGGCTGAACATTCAGCTTTGTGAATCCCTCTGCTTGCCTTCCTCACTGTTGGACTGAATGTGACCAGTGCCCGCACCATGCCTTCCCCACCACGATGGATTGTAACCTGAAATAGTCCCTTCTTCCCTTAAATTGATTTCTGCCAGGTATATAGTTTCAGCAACAAGAAGATAACTGATTTGGCCAGTCTAGGCTACATGAAACTGTCTCAAAAAACATCAAAGATCAGGGCTGGAGAGATGGCTCAGAGGTTAAGATGCTTGCCTGCAAAGCCTAAGGACCCAGGTTCAATTCCCCAGGACTCATGTTAAGCCAGATGCACATGGTGACACATGTATCTGGAGTTCGTTTGCAGTGGCTAAAGGCTCTGGTGTGTCCATTCTCTCTCTCTGCCTCTTCCAAATAAAAGATCACATCTAAATAATGTTCTTGGTGTTACTCCCCATCCAATTTAACAGAAATAAGGTAGGATTTTGGTTATTATAAAATTTTTCCGCCAGGCGTGGTGGCACAAGCCTTTAATCTCAGCTCGGGAGGCAGAGGTAGGAGGATCGCCGCGAGTTCGAGGCCACCCTGAGACTACATAGTTAATTCCAGGTCAGCCTGGACCAGAGTGAGACCCTACCTCAAAAAACCAAATTAAAAAAAAAAATTCCTAAAATCAGGTTAAATTAGGCCTCAGCAGGGAGGGAGCAGGTTAGACTAGTTAGGATGCCGAGTTTTTAAATGTGTATGTTCATGTGTGTGCGGGCTGCATGTGCACGTAGGGCTAGAGAAGGACCTTGGGTGTTCTTTATTTCAAGACAGGGTCTTTCATTGGCCTGGAGCTTGCCAGTTGTTAGACTGGCTGCCCAGTGGGCCCTAGAGACCTGCCTACCTTCACCTCCCCAGCTCTGGGATTTCAAGTGAGTGCCATCACACCTGGCTTTTTACATGGGAATTGGGAATTGAGGATTGAACTTAGGTCTTCCTGCTTGTAATGCAAGCACTTTACCAACTGAGCTATCTCTCTAGTCCATGCATGCTGAAATTTTCCCAATACAAACTTCCTGAAGGCAACCTAGGTTCCTTACCAGTCCTGGAACCCATTTTGCTACCAAACAGTTAAAATAATATTCAAACTACTTATGTGTTCCCAATTACATCTTTATTAACAAACAATAATAATACAAAATAGTCAACAATATTAGACTTTATGTTGAGCCATCCTATGGTAAAGTAGGAATAGAAAAACATAAATTTTGACCCATGAACCAGCATTGTACTCACAGTATTCTTAGAATAGACTTAAGGATCGTGACAATTTCACCTAGTAAGACCCCTAGTAGCTTTGTGTGTGGTGGAGCCTTGCTGGAGGAGGGGCACTGTTGGGGGTGGGCTCAGGGGCATCATAGCCAGCTCCTCCTTGCCAGAGCTGGCCTCACTCTCTTGCTCCTGCTTTGCGTCTGCTGTGGTGGAGCTGATGACCAGCCTCTGCTCAGGCTGTGCTTCCCCTGGAGACTGTAGACCAAAATAAAAACTTTCCTCCCATTGCTGCTTTTGGTTGGGTGCTTTATGCTAGCAACACGAAGGTGGTAAATACAACACTCTATAATTCTTTGAAGAAACCTTCAAGTTCAGGTTTCTTGTTCTGCAAATTTTACAAAGTGACACCTGCTAGCTATAAAGACTAAGTGAATGGATGTTCTAAACCTTTTAACATCACAGCGTTAAATGACTGTTTCATGACTAAAGCAATAAATGATGGCATCAATTCTATCTTCTGATAAAAAAGAAAGGAGTTCTGTGTCTGAAAGTTCATGTTCAAGAACTTTGTAAAAGACCTGGTGCTGATCAGTCAATGCTGACTGACAGATGAGAAAATGAGTTGCCTTTTCCAAAGGTGAACAGTTCTGGATAAGGATGTACAAGGAAATGCATCGAAACCCAAAATTTACCAGCCAAATGGAAACATATGCATCACTTCAGGTTATGGTCGAGTCATACTTATTTACACGCACGAAACTTCTTTTCAGTGGTGCAGACTTCGGCAGAGTAATTTTGTCTTCAGATCAGAAAAATGTTAGAAGGCAAAAACAAATGTAAAATAACTGCAATTCTCAACTTAAAACTGGACTAGAAGCTTTTTTTTTCTTTTTGCAACAAGATCTTGCTATGTTGTGTAGGATAGCCTTGAACTTTTTTTTATTTTTGAAGCAGTTTTATGTAGCCCAGCTGGTCTCAAATTCAGCTATGTAATCTGAAGCAGAGGCTGGCCTTGAACTCCTGATTATCTTGCCTCCACTTTATTTATTTATCAGAGAGAGAGATAGAGAGAGAGAGAGAAGGAAAGTCAAAGAGGCAGATTTGAGAATGGGCGCACAGGGCCTCCAAACACTGCAAACGAACTCCAGACACATGCGTCCCCTTGTGCATCTGGCTTAGGTGGGTCCTGGGGAGTTGTAACAGGGTCCTTTGGCTTTGCAGGCAAATGCCTTAACTACTAAGCCATCTCTCCAGCCCTGCCTCCACTTCTTCTTCTTCTTTTTTTTTGTCTTTTGAGGTAGGCTCTCAAGCCCAGGCTGACCTGGAATTAGTCTCAGGGTAGCCTTGAACTCACAGCAATCCTCCTACCTCTGCCTCCCCACTGCTGGGATTAAAGGCGTGCGCCACCATGCCTGGCTTTTTTTTGAGGCAGGGTCTTGCTCTAGTCCAGGCTGACCTGGAATTCACTATGTAGTCTCAGGGTGGCGTAGAACTCACAGTGATTCACCTACCTCTGTCTCCCAAGTGCTGGGATTAAAGATGTACACCACCACACCCGGCCCTGCCTCCACTTCTCGAATGCTGGGATTAGAGATGGGCACCTCTACAGCTGGCTGCCTCAACCTCTCAATCTTCCTCCCTCGGCCTTGAAAGTGCTAGAATCATAGGCATGAGTCACCAGGTCAGACTCCAGAAGACACTTGAGGGGGAGACGGCCAACATCTCCTTCTAAACCACTACTTTAAATTATATGATTTCCAACCTTTATCCACGATTAACGTCTATTTGTTTCCTCAGTGTGGAAAACAATGGTGTTCCTTTGCGACTTGGGAAAGCTTTATTAGTCAAGCAGCAGGAAGAGTGGACAAGGAATTCCTATCTACAGTCATCACAAGCCGCGGGAATACCCCGCTGGTTGTTCCTATCGGAGACCACCTTCTCTGATGAGCTTCTACTGTCCGAGGAAAGAGGCCATGGGGTCATCAGGCCTCTGCCGTTTCATTCTATAGGCCTCCATCTCCTCCTCAGTGGGCTCCCGCGTTTCATACACGCTGTTGTAAGGCCGCTTCCTCTCATCAACCTGCATGATCTCCTTGACGTGAAGAAGGCGGGCCTCCTCAGCATTCAGTGCCTGTGGGGAGGGAAAGTGAGTGGTGTGCAGCAACATCACGTCCTTGTTTGTCAGAAGCAGAATACCCAAAGACCCCGCTGAATATGGCTCTAGCCCAGGCTGAGCTGGAATTCACTATAGAGTTTCAGGCTGGCCTCGAACTCACAGTGACCCTCTTACCCCTGCCTCCCGAGTGTGGGATTAAAGGTGTGTGCCACTATGCCAGGCTCTGTCAGTTAATTTTTTTTCCCTCACATGCACACAGCTGATGGTTCTGTGAGAACAGTTCTGATTTTCTTCCCGGCCCTGCTAAGGTGACTAATGGCAGAGCTAGAAGGCAGGCTTGCTGGGCACACCTCAGCTCTAACACAGCGGCCTTACCAGACACCTTCTCTGGTGGGTTCATGGTAGCTCGGAACTACAAGCTGCACACCCACAAAATCTCCAACGGTGTGACCAGGGCACACCATTCAAGCTGCCTCAGGCCCTCACTTTCAACATGCAGTTGCTTCCTAAGGTCCTTACAAACAAGGACTGCTGCTACATGTCACTTGGACCTCTCAGGTGTCCCCGAGTACCTTCTTCAGCTTCTCCTGCTTCCTTTCCTCGTCATCGCTGTCCGAACTGCTCCTCCGGTGCTTCTTCTTCTTCTTTTTCTTCTTCTTCTCTTCTTTCAGTTTTTCCTGGTGCATCTGGACGGAGGACAGACAGACAGTGTGAAGACAAGCTCTCATCCAGGCTTGCAGTCCCCCGAGGCCATCACAGTTCAGAGCAGACAACTGCAGACTCACCTCCATGAGGGTCTGAGGCTTTTTCAGCGCTTCTTCCCCAGCGGTGTCAGTTACGGGGCAGTCCTCGGAGTTCTGTGGGAAGCAGATGGAATGTGACGTGCGCCTTACGGCTACTCATCATTTAGGTCAAGTCTAAGCATGAGTCGCGTGGCTACATGACAGCTACTTACAGCAGTCTCCTTCCCGGCTTCTCCAGTACAATAGGAGTACTTGAAGAAAGAGTGGCAACATTTGTATCCCCATCGGCCTTCTTTCCAGTAAGACCCCCAGATATGCTGCAGAGAGAGGCACAGAGGTTACTTCAAAAGGGACTTGCACACACTGTTGAGAAAAATATAATTCAGCCCTCTTGAATGTAATTTGAGAAGAAACATGAGGATTCCAGGGCTAGTTAACTTCTATTTAGTCAAGGCTTTGGACCTGAATTCATGTTTCTAAGATATATGGGGAGGGAAAGAAGTCATGGCACTACTAGGTAACAGGTCAATTTAGACTATGAGGAGCTGGGGAGATGGCTCAGTGATTAAAGGCTCTTGCTTGCAAAGCCTGTCAGCTCAGGTTCAGTTCCCCAGACACGCAGATAAAGCTGGCCACAAAAAGTAATACAAGCATCTGCGACGGCAGGAGACCCTGGTGTGTGCATACAAACATATGCAAATATAAACTGCAAAATATAGACTCCAAGACAGTTTACATGACAAGATCAGGTAATGGTCACTGTCATGAATCAGGAAAATGGACTCTGGAAAATAACACTACTAAGTAATGATAAAAATCAATGTCAACTGGACTCTGACTAAAATAAAGCCATTAAAGGTAATTTTGTGTATAAGTGATTAAGGACTATAAGATTCAGGGATTAATGTCAATTTTCCTTTTCTCTTTTTTCTTTTTTTGGTTTTTCAAGGTAAGGTTTCACTCTAGACCAGGCTGACCTGGAATTCACTATGTAGTTTCAGGGTGGCCTCGAACTCACGGTGATTATCCTACCTCTGCCTCCTGAGTGCTGTCTTTTTTTTTATTGAGGTAGGGCCTCACGCTAGCTCAGGCTGACCTGGAGTTCACTATGTAGTCTCAGGGTGGCCTCAAACTCACAGTGATCCTCCTACCTCTGCCTCCCAAGTGCTGGATTAGAGGCACATGCCACCACACCCAGCTAATTTTCTTTCTTAAAAGAAAATTTATTTATTTAAGAGAGTGAGAGAGAAAAAGAGGCAGAGAGAGAGAATGGGCATACCAGGGCCTCTAGCCACTCGAAATGAACTTCAGAGCCATGTGCCACCTTGTGTACCTGGCTTTATGTGGGTACTAGAGAACTGAACTTGGGTCATTAGGCTTTGCAGGCAAGTGCCTTCATTGCTGAGCCATGTTTTCAGCCCCTAATGTCAATTTTCTAAAACACAATAATGGTGGTACGGTGTTTAGGCATCATTAATATTTTTTACCTTGTAATACCACAGACTGAAGTAAATAGCACATGCTACCACCTCACCCAAAAGTGGTGTTTTCACTCTGTCCCTTCGTGATGGCTCAATAGGTCATTAGCAAAAGGCCCACTGAGTGCTTTTAAAAGGGTGAGATATCATTATTTAAAGACATACATGATAGATTACATATGGGTAAAAAGTCCCACCTGTAATTTCCACGTTTCAGCATAAAAATACAATACTTCTGTGTGTATATACTTAAGTGCACAAAGAAACCTACATAAAGTACATACAGCACAACATGTTATAATATTGTGATTCTAGGTGGGCAGAGAGTTCAATATGGAACATTTTCCAATTTGTGGAAAAAAAATCATAAAGCAAAGTTAAAATGCTATCAGAAGGAAGTATAGCATTAAAGAGGTCCCCAGTGAAGCCGTAGAAAACCACATCTGAGAGTGCTCTAGCAAGGACAACAGTACTGTTATGTCCATACAGACCAGCAAGGACACACAGCTCCGGGTGAGCACGTACCACTACATACGTACAGACCAGCAAGGACACACGGCTCCGGGTGAGCACGTACCGCTACATACGTACAGACCAGCAAGGACACACGGCTCCGGGTGAGCACGTACCACTACATACGTACAGACCAGCAAGGACACATGGGTCCGGGTGAGCACGTACCACTACATACATACATACCAAAAAGGACACGCGACTCATGGTCCCCAAGGACACATGGCTCATGATCAACGAAGACAGGCAACTCATGGCCAACAAGGACATGTGGCTTTGGGTCACCAAGAACACACAGTTCTGGGTCAACAAGGACATGCAAGTCACAGTCAACAAGGACATGTGGCTCACAGTCAACAAGGACACACAGCTCACAGTCAGAATGTACCGTGTGGTTATGGATCTTTACGTCTTCCTCATACTTGGAGCAGGCGACAGCCCGTTCCTGTCCTTTAATGATGGTTCCATGTCTCGAGTACTCCACGTAGTCTTCTGTCTGGGCTAGAAGCAATTCAGCTGGAGGAGCATCCAGGTGTTCTTGGCCACCATACTGAAGGAACATTAGGCATGGATAAATACATTTTATAACAAAGATTTATATTCTAATTTCTATGGATGGGTTTATTTTCAACCGTAAAAATTAAATGAATTGCTGGATGTGGTGGCACACGCCTTTAATCCTAGCACTTGGGAGGCAGTGGTAGGAGGATCACCGTGAGTTCAAGGCCTCCTGAGACTACATAGTGAATTCCAGGTCAGCCTGAGCTAGAGTGAGACCTGACCATGTAAAAACAAAACAAAACAACAACAACAAAAAAATTAAATGAACTTTTTTTTACACTAGACTTTACTAAAATAAAATATAAAAAAAAGTCACTACATTTTCACAGGTGAAAAAAAAACATTTGGATGCTAAGTGTGATAGATGACAAAACAGCTATAAATTCTTCTTCTCCAGGCATGTCCTTTGCCTCAAGACTTTACTGGTCCTCTCATCAAGAGATGGTGTCTGTCTGTCCATCCTTTGAATCTGGGTGTGGTCATGTTCCCAGCTTTGACCAATGGAAAATGAGCAAAAGTAACCAAAGCAAAGGTACTGTTTGAGTGCGTGGGGCCTACTCTGTGTTGCTACTCCCTGGAACTCTGAGAATGCCCTCTTATTTTGTCTGAATCTTTACTTTTCATTGACAATTTCCATAATTATAGACAATAAACCATGTTAATTCCCTCTCTTCCCCCACTTTCCCCTTCAGAAATCCACTCTCCATCATATCCCGTCCTCCTCTTAATTAGTCTCTCTTTTACTTATTATATATTATTATTATTTTTTTTTTGAGGTAGGGTCTCACTCTAGGCTGACCTGGAATTCACTATGTTGTCTCAGGGTGGCCTTGAACTCATGGTGATCTTCCTACCTCTGCATCCCAACTGCTAGGATTAAAGGCCTGAGCCACCATGTCCGGCTCTCTCTTTGATTTTGATGTTATCATCTTTTCCTCCTATTATGAAGGTCCTGTATAGGCAGTACCAGGCATTGTGAGGTCATGGATGTCCAGGCCATTTTGTGTCTGGAAGTCTGCAATTTAAGCAGTCCTATACTTCCTTTGGATCTTACATATGAGAATGCCCTTTTAAAAAGTAGGACTAGGGCTGGAGAGATGGCTTATTGGTTAAGGTGCTTGCCTGCAAGCCAAACGACCAAGGTTTGATTCTCAGGACCCATGTAAGCCAGTTGCACAAGGTAGCCCATGTGTCTGGAATTCATCTGCAGTGGCTAGAGGCTCTGGCATGCCCATTCTCTATCTGCCTCTCTCTTTCTCTCTCTCATATTAAATAAATAAGTAGAAATAAAAATGTTTTAAAAAAAAGCAGGGCTAGACTCCTAGAGGATGAGAGACCACATGGCACAGAGAAGAGCAGACCCAGCTGACCGCAGAACTGTGAGAAATACTAACTGCTTACTTCAAGCTATGACATTTTGGGGCAACATGTTTGGCTACAAAAGTTCATGGATACAAAAAGCCTATACTAACTGGCTAAGTCAGTGGAAGGAAATTTTTTTCCAATGGTAAAAAGGGACTCTCTTTGTACTGTATATCAAACACAATATGAATGCATATTAAGTAGTACCTTTTAGTAATTTGGTCAAAATTACCTTCTCCAGGATGCTTTCCTTCTGCTGTTCTTTGAAGTCTTCCTTCTTGACTTTGAAGGACTTATACAGCAGCTCAAGCTTTGTTGGGTCGGCCTGCAGATGCACCTCAGATCCCTTGTCATAGGCCTCCCAAGCAAACACTGCAGGCACCCAGAACCACAAAATGAGTTGCCAGCCACTCACTGCGTGTTTCTTTAAGGCAGGCTTTACATACTCCCCAGTCCTCTTGTTTTGTTTGTTGTAGACTTGCTATGTAGCCCAGACTTGCCAGGTCCACACAATGTAACTATGCTAGCTTCAAACCTGTGGTCACCCTCCTGGCTCAGCCTCCCATGTGCTAGAATGACAAATCTGCACAATTCCACTTGGCTTACAACCCCAACTTTATTTATTTATTTCTCTTTCTTTCTTTATTTCTTTCTTTTCTTTCTTTCTCTCTCTCTCTCTCTCTTTCTTTTTCTTTCTTTCTTTCTGGCCAAACACTTTATTTCTAGGACCCACTGCCCTGAGCCATTCATGCATCTGGCTTTATGTGGGTACTAGGGAATCACACTCAGGCCTGTAGGCTTTGCAAACACCTTTATCTGCTGAGCCATTTCCCTAACCCACAACCCCTGATTTCTCCTGAGTCTATATAAAAGGTTGTGGTATCAAATAAACACTTACACTGTGTCTGAGCCATTGAAATGGTATCTCCTGTGTATCTAACGAAGTTATCTCCAGCATAACTCACTCTGTAAATAAAAATTTAAAAAAAATTCAGACTATTTTTTTTTTTTTTTTGGAGACAGAGAGAGAGAAAGAGAAAGAGAGGGAGAGGAAGACATATAGAGATGGGTGTGCCAGCAGCCTCTCAGCTGCTGTGAATGAAATCCAGATGCGTGTACCCCCTTCTAATCAAGTGTGGCATTGCACCCTTGCGTCACTGCATCTGGCTAAACGTGGGTCCTGGAGATTGGAACCGCTGGAGATTGGAACCAGCGTTCTTAGACTTAGGAGGCAGGCGCCTTAACTGCTAAGCCATCTCTCCAGCCCCAGACTATTTCTTTAAAAGAAAGCTCTTTCATAAAACTGAATCTGAATCAAAATGAACACTATCTGTGACTGGTCAGAAGAGGATTAACTTCCTCATATTCCAAAATATGTAAATTTAGCTTGATACTTACTCATCTGGATTCTTTCCTGCATTGGCATAAGGATTCTCTCTCATCGCTCTTGTTTTTGGATCATAGTAGGCAGAATTTGGATCTAAATTCCTCAAATACTAGAAGAAGAAACATTTGAAGACTGAATTAACATTTACTTAAAAACAAGACTTCTGTTGGTGGGAGGAGTTGATTGTGACTAACGAATGAGTATGTGCGTTTGTAGGCACAGGTGAAGAGAAAAAGGAGAATGACATATTACCTTGGAATGACTAATTATACTACTCAAATACACACACAGATACCGCATGAGTAGATAAAATTGTGGACACAAGTTACTTTTCCGAAGTGTAGGTTAGGCTGGCAAGACTTACTTTTGCAATATCTTCACGAATCCTGAGGTTCCGGACAGTGATGCGTCTCTTGGAGTCAAAATTCTGCCCAGGCATATCAATATCATCAGCATATTTATCTTCATCCTCATCTTCACTGTTGTGATCTTTTTCCTGAAAGGAGAGAGGGAACAGAAAACTAAGTAATGAAAAGCAACATCTAGTTATTGTTTTCTTTCCCTTCAACTAGACTCTTATTTGTGTAATTTAAAAGCTACTTCTTATTCCCATGAACACTAGTCACTGAAACCTAACAGAGACTGTATATGGCCAGGTAAGACACATGCTTATTACCATCTGAGAATTTGGTTCCTCTTCTCCCCACTGGTGTTTTGGAGAATTCTGCATGAGAGAAAGAACAGCATTTATAAATTTATTCCATTTTATCTAGTGATTATCCCATGTTTAGCCAGACCTAAAGTGACGCAAGGGCTCACTGCCACACTGGCCCTCAAGGGGCGTATGTGTCTGGAATTTGTTCACAGCAGCTGAGAGGCCTCTGGCATGCCCATTCTCTAGCACTTGAGAGGCTGATGCAAGAGGATTGCTGCAAGCTCAAGGTCAACCCAGGCTAGACTGAGACTCTGTCTATAAAGGGGGGAAGGGAAGAGTATGGAGGTATAGTATACAGGTAGAGTTCAACCATGTTTGAGGTTCAGTTCAGTCCTCAATATCGCAAGCACGTGTTTGAGTACAAGTGTGTGCACACACACGGGTAGGTAATAGTATGTAAAGATGAATCCATTCTAAAAACATGTATTATAATTATGTATTATAAAGAATTATTTGGGGGGAGAGGAAGCCTGGAAAGATCTACTTCAAAATGTTACCAGTTGCCTGGAATTGTGTGTGCTGGGCACCTATCTGCAAGGCCCTATGTTTACTCCTCAACACCATACAAACCAAATAAGAAAATATTAATGTAAGAGGCCAGGCATGGTGGGGCATGCCTTTAATCCCAGCACTCAGGATGCAGAGATAGGGGAACACTGTGAGCTTGAGGTCAGTCTAGAGCTACAGAGTGAGTTTTAAGTCAGCCTGGGCTAGAATGAGACCCTGCCATGCAAAAATAACAATAACAACCAAATGAACAAACAAAAAAAGATGACATCAAAATAAAAGACAGACTAGCTGGACAGATGAAGGGATTCAGTGGAGGAGGCTTCAGGAGGGGGGAAAAACAGAGTAGTGGATTATGATCATGGTATATTGTCTATATGTATGGAAGGTTGTTTACAAGAAACTTAAAAAAATTAAATGAAGTAAATGATCCAGGATGCCAAAGAAAAAAGAAATATAATATTTGCTGCGAACCAGTGGAGAGCTACCACCAGCCCACAGCATCCAGCACAGCTGATCAGAACACCAACCAGTGATCTAAGCAGCCTGAGTCCACAGTGCAACAGAGAGAGACCGAAGCGGGCACTCAGCATAGGTGAGATTGGAAGCCATCCCCAAAGGTAACAGGGCCTATTTACACAAAGACAGGTACATTGGCCTACACTGGAAGTGCTAATCTCACCTTCCATGTTAGGGCAGGTGTGGTAGTTTGAATAGATGGCCCCCAATACATTCAGTGTTTTATTAGTTTGTAGTTTGCATCTGCAGCCACCTGGATGGAGGCAGTGTCACTGGGTGGATCTTAAGGTGTGATGGTGGGTTTAGGATTTCAATCTAAAGATATGCAAAGTATGCCTAGCTGGAGTTCCTGAGGTGTGCTGTGTGGCTTTTGGCTTGTGGCTCCTTTCTCTGTGCTTGGACCTGTGAAAGCAGGCCAGCTTCTTCTGCCATTATGGAACTTCCCCTGGATCTATAGGCTTCAATAAATCCCTTCCTCCATAACTGTGCCTGGTCTGAAAATTCATCTCAGTGAACCTGAAGCTGTCTGCTACAGCGGGTTATGTGTTAGATTTGATTGATGTATTCTTGGTCAACTTTACCATTCTCAAGCTGTATTTTGGCGTTAACTATTGCTGCCTTTGATGTTTCCAGATTTATAGGGTTTTTGTGTCCTTCTTCTGTCATTATTGGGGGCAGGGTCTCACTTGAGCCCAGGCTGACCTGGAACCCATTTCAGACCAAAAATCTAAGCCTCCCAGTTGACAGGATTAAGAGCGTGGGGCAACACACACCCTTAGGGACTTTGACTTCATTAGATTATCTTTTTTTTGTTGTTGCTTTTTGAGGTAGGGTCTCACCCTAGTCCAGGTTGTCCTGGAATTCACTATGTAGTCTCAGGATGGCTTTGAACTCAGAAATATACCTACTTCTGCCTCCCGAGTGCTGGGATTAAAGACGTGCACCACCACACCTGGTTTATCTGTTTGTTTTAATCCCTGCTCTTGCATAAATTCTCTGTGCTGGTTTTGGTTGAATATGCATATTACTCAGTTGAATTTTAGAATTTGCCAGTAATTTGCCCCACCCAGTCTACTAGAATACCTGCATAGCAAGCAAACTCAACACCTAAGGTCATTTCTGCTGTTACTTTGGGAGTAACTCCTACCTCAAGATATATACAGTCAGATTTACACATCTAAGAATACTGCAGATAATTAGAAAACCAAAGCATCAAATTAACTCAAGATGCAAAAATCTTTACATTAAAATACAATAAATAGCAGGGTGTGGTGGCGCATGCCTTTAATCCCAGCACTCGGGAGGCAGAGGTAGGAGGATCGCCAAGAGTTCGAGGCCACCCTGAGACTACATAGTTAATTCCAGGTCAGCCTGGACCAGAGTGAAACCCTACCTCGAAAAACAAACAAAAAAACAAAACAAACAAACAAAAAAAAACAATAAATATTCTAAGTGAGGTAACCCAGTACCAGAGAGCCAAACGTCGCATGTTCACTGTCATATGTAGATCCTAGCTACAAAGGTTTAGACTTGTAGTCAGTTGAGTAGAAATTCGTAGCAGGGGCCAGTAAGCTAGAAAGAGGCTATAAGGGATGGAGGAGGGGGAGGACTTAAGGAGATGGCATTGTATGTATGTAAGTGAATGAACAGATTAGTGGGGGTGGAATGGCTTAAGTGAGGTCAGGGGAAGAGACTGAGTAAAGGAAAGGTGAGGAGAGGTTTAGTCCAAAATTTAAGATAGTATGAATAAATTATATGGAAACCTACTTTTTCGGACAATGGCATATTCAGAAGCAATAGATTGTTACCAGAAAAATTTCAGTGCCGGGGATGGGATACCTACTAGTGAGTTGTTGGCTAGGGAGGTCCGGGATGCCACCAAAACATTATAGGCCACTGCCAAGGCTCTTGGTTTCCCACCAGGAATGGATGGTAAGACCCTATTGCTGAAGACTCAATATGCTTGGGCTGCAAGTTCACTGAGAAATCAAGCGGTAGCTGAGCTGAAAACAGCTGGTCCCTGTAGACCAGCTAACATATGCTGCATGCAGCCCAATGGGAGAGAGAAGTCATCAGTGGAGATAAATGACAGTGGACACTACAAGCCTTAAGTTTAGCCAGACAAGGCCAGATGAGCTAATGGGTCCAACAGTGGCATGTCTGTTATAGGGGGAACCAACCGCTCTCTAACTGGACTGGAGGTCTGCTCCATGGGAGGGAATACATGCCTGGTACCGAAAACCTAGTGAAAAGCCTATGACAACCAAAAAAACCAAGACAAAACAGAAAGCCTATGAAGGGGGAGGTCATGAGCCCTAGGGTTGTAACACCTGCTGGTGTCTAGCTAAATGTATGCATTTTGTTCACTAAACTGCCCCGTAAGCATTTTTCTTAACATTCATACCCATATATTAATGCTCCTCTCACTTTTGGTTGGAGAAGCTTCTCTTTTCAGATGGCAGTGACCTTGGGAGGACTCAGAAGGCACCATGGTGCTGAGAGTGACAGAGGAGGGCTCAGCACTGAAACATCTCTGTCACACCTTCCAATGCTCATGGTCCGTTGTGGAAGAGGTGGTGGAAAGAATGTAAAAGCCAAAGGAAGGGTAGGAGTGCTTACAATGCATCTCCCAGACACAAGATGGCCTGGATAGCCATGATCTCAGAGTGCCTGACACTACCGACACAAGACCCTCATAACAGGAGGAAAAGATGATGACATCAAAATAAAAGAGAGGGGGAGGGGATATGATGGAGGTGGATTCACGAAGGGTAAACTGGGGGAGGGGAGGAAATTATCATGGTTTATTGTCTACAATTATAGACGCTGTCAATAAGAAAGTTTAAAAAACAAGAACTATGATATTAAAAAACAATTGTTTGCAGAGTTCCCACTAGCTTCTAGTCCAACAAAGGATATCTACACTGCTATAGATAAAGTTCAGTCTCTGTTGTAGAGCCTTTTTCATTACTTTAATATCCACGTAACCGGGTGTGGTGTCTCAGCCTTTAATCCCAGTGCTCAATAGGTAGAGGTAGGAGCATCACTAAGAGTTTAAGCCAGCCTGAGACTACAAAGTGAATTCCAGGTCAGCCTGGGTTGGACAAGACTCTACCTGGAAAAGCAAAAACAAATCCATGCATCCAAGGGGGCAAAATCTATCAGCCACCTACATACATTTAATATCTTACTGTGTTTACAACAACAGAGAATGTATTTGTTTATTTGTTAGAACGAGAGAAACAGGTCTTTTTCCAGGGTTGGCAACAATTAAAACCACCACAATAACAACAGCTACTAATCACAAAATGTTTACTACACGACATGTCTATTGAGGTGACAGATCAGACACATGACAGATAGGTGTTGTCATCATTATCATTTAATTTTGCTGAGGCTTGGGAAGGCAAATTAAGTTTTCTAAAAGCAGGAAGTGGCAGGGCTAAATTTTTAAAAAAATATATTTTTATTTATTTGTTTGAGAGAGAAAAAGAGGCAGAGAGAGACAGCTAGAGAATGGGTGTGCCAGGGCCTCCAGCCACTGCAAAGGAACTCCAGATGCATGTACCCCCTTATGTATCTGGCTTACATGGGTCCTAGAGAACTGAACTGGGATCCTTTGGCTTTGCAGGCAAATGCCTTAACCGCTAAGCCATCTCTCCAGCCCCAAGAGCTAAATCTTTAAAAAACTTTTTTGTTTTTTTTCCATGATCAGGGGGTCTATCTAGCCAAGGCTGACCTAGATCTTATGTAGTTTGAAGAGACCTCAAACTCACAGCAATCCTGCTACCTCTGCCTCCTGAGTGCTGGGATTTAAGGCATGTGCCACCATGCCCAGCTTTTTTAAAACTTTAAACAACTAGACAATGTTATAGCCCCCTGCCACTGCAAATCAACTCCAGACATATGTGACACTGTGCGTCTGGCTTTACATGAGTTCTGTAGGGTCAAACCTTGGCCATCAGGTTTTACAAGCAAGTTTTAACATTTAACTGCTGAGCTATCTCCCCTGTCCAGAGCTGGATTTTCACTATTTGGATAATCTGATTTCTTTCAATGACTATTTACTTGGTAATTACTTTGTATAATTGATTTGCTTTACAGCTCATGCATATTAAGAGTCCCTGTTAGAAACTTTCATAAAGCTCCAAATGTTAATTATTTGTGCCATGATGATGCCACAAACAAGTTTAATACATATTTATTCTATGAAATTAACATGAATGAAACAATTAGCTGAAATTCACCTTTATTATACAAGGTTTTTGATTACTTATAAAATTAATACAGTTCATACTGAAAATGTGGCAAATACTAAAACAATGTATTAAAAAACCCTTGTGAGGGGTGTAAGAGAGAGATAAAAGAAAACCTCTGTCAGGTATGGTGGTGCACACTGTTAATCCCAGCACTCAGGAGGCAGAGGTAGGAGGATCTCTGTGAGTTAAAGGACATCCTGAGACTATAATATGAATTCACGGTCAGCCTGGCTAAAGTGAGACCCTACATCAAAACAAAAAACAGGGCTGGAGAAATGGCTTAGCAGTTAAGGTACTTGCCTGCAGACCAAAGGACCAAGGTTCGATTCCCCAGGACCCACAAAAACCAGATACACAAGGTGGCCCACATGTCTGGAGTTCATTTGCAGTGATTGGAGGCCCATTCTCTCACTCTCTATCTCTGTCTCAAATAAATAAATAAAAATTAAAATTAAAAAACAAGCTGGGTGTGGTGGCGCATGCCTTTAATCCCAGCACTTGGGAGGCAGAGTTAGGAGGATCACCGTGAGTTCGAGGCCACCCTGAGACTACAGAGTGAATTCCAGGTCAGCCTGGGCTAGACTGAGACACTACTTTGAAAAAAAACCAAAAACAAAACAAAACAAAAAAACAACAAAACCCCCCACAAAAACCAAAAACCAAAAAAGAAAAACAAGGGGCTGGAGATGGCTTAGCAGTTAAGCACTTGCTTATGAAGCCTAAGGACCCCGGTTCAAGTCTTAATTCCCCAGTACCCACATAAGCCAGATGCTTAAGGAGGCACATGCATCAGTGGCTGGAAGCCCTGGCATGCCCATTCTCTCTCTTCGCCTATTTCTGTATCTCTCTCAAAATAAATAAAAAAATAAATTAATTAAACAAAACAAACCCCCAAACCACTAAACAAACAAAAAAGAAAACCTCACCAATTACATTAAATAAAGTGTTTAGAATGCTCAAGTCATGAGTCCAAACCCCAGCAAGTATATGGGTGCATGAATGGTTTTTTGTGTACACGTGTGAACACACACATAGTCAGAAAAAAGAAACTTGGTGTCTTGAAAAAGTTCTTTTGTGCTAGTTTTTTTTTTTTGTACCATTAAAAGGTAAGTGGTAGCTAACAGTGTTAACAAAGTCTACATAAATATTAAAAGCCATGAGTGGACACAGTAGCACACACCTGTAATCCCAGCACTCGGTAAATGGAAGCAGGAGTTCTTTTCAAACTAGAAATGTATAAAATAATTTTTTTTTAATGAGAGAGACAGAGATAGACAGAGAGAGAGAGAGAGAGAGAGGGGGGGTAGAGGGAAAGAGAACTGGCATACCTAGGGCTTCCAGCCACCGCAATCAAACTCCAGACACATGGCCCATCTTGTGCACACGTGCGACCTTGTGCACTTGCGTCACTTTGTGCGCCTGACTTATGTGGGATCTGGAGAGTCACACGTGAGTTCTTGGGCTTCGCAGACAAGCACCTTAAATGCTAAGCCATCTCTCCAGCCTTCTTTCAATTTTCATTTTACTGTTTTAAAGAGTTTGGATATTTTGTATGTTACTTACAGCTTGTTCCACTAGCTTTCCTGAGGCTAATTCTTCTTGCAGTTTTTGGGCTTTCAATGTGCGCTTTGCCTAAAAAAAAAAAAAGAAAAAGAAACATTTAAATTTTACTTACAACGTTTAAATTTTACTTACAACATTTAAATGCCCATTTTATTTTTTTTTTTTTCTTTTGGTTTTGCAAGGAAGGTTATCACTAGCTCAGGCTGACCTGGAATTCACCACGTAGTCTCAGAGTGGCCTCAAACTCACAGTGATCCTCCCACCTCTGCCTCCCGAGTGCTGGGACTAAAGGCATGTGCCACTATGCCCGGCATTTTTAAATATTTAAAGTAAACAACTATACTACTTCAGAGAAGGTCAGTAGAGCTAGGCATGGCTATACCAGAGCCTAGCTACAAAACAGAAGAAAACAGGGTTACTAGGCCTAAGACTTGCTGGAGGAAGTAATAGACTCCTGATTGAACCAGGCATTGAAGTAAGCAGAGCCAGAAGGTCTCAATGGTCAGCTGCTGGCATCAAACCGCGACCAAAAATGGCAGATGCTGGATGACTCCAGACAACTAGCTGATTTTTGTCAGGCAGGCCTATGTTACCATGTACTTCAATGCTCAAAATAAGATGAACTCTAGATCTGCAAATGAAATCTCATCATCTTTTGGGAGGGGTGGCATATATCTATAATACCAGCACTCCTCAGACACAGGCAGGAAGATTAGTAGGTCAGAGCCAACTTTGGCTATATAGTGAGTTTGTGGCCAGACTGGGCTACATGGGACCCTGCCCTAAAATACAACAGTACCAACATCATCAATAAAAAGGAAAAAAAATAACGCTTATGATCTTTCTATGTTACCTACAATTTTATTAAATATATTTATTTATAAGCAGAGAGAGAAAGAAGAGAAGAGAGACAGAGAGAATGGGTGTGCCAGGGCCTCTAGCTGCTGCAAGGAACTCCAGATGCATGTGCCACTTTGTGTAGCTGGCTTTACATGGGTACTGGGAAATCAAACTTGGGCCATTAGGGTTTGCAGGCAAGCCTTCTTCAGTGCCTATCTATAATTTTTTAAAAATACTTTATTATTTATTTATTTGAGAGAGAGAGAGAGATACAGAAATAGGCAGGTAGAGAGAGAGAGAGAGAGAGAGAGAGAGAGAGAATGGGCATGCCAGGGCCTCCAGCCACTGTAAACGAACTCCAGATGCGTGCGCCACCTTGTTCATCTGGCTTATGTGGGTCCTGGAGAATCGTGCCTCGAACCCAGGTCCTTAGGCTTCACAGGCAAGTGCTTAACTGCTAAGCCATCTCTCCAGCCCTATCTATAATTTTTTAAAGGCAGCATTGACTATAGTTTTGAAGGAATTAGGATAAATAGGTAGAAACATGATAAGAGAAAAATAAGGTTGAATTAAAATAAAATTCAATTTTCTGAGACAGGTTCTCCTTCACTCTATCTAAATGCTACGTGCAGCCAGGGGGCCAAGAGTACTGAACTTCAAAAAGCCAACAGCGTACTAATCTGTTCTCATGCTTTCAGTATCTTTTACTGTACACTGTTAGTAAAAATAATAAAGAATCAAATAAAAAATGCTGCCAAGTAAGGCAAGCACACTGTTTATTTTTACTCTTCAATTAGCCACACTACTGTAAGAATGGCAACAACTTCATAACACTTAATGACTGGGAAAACAGAGACGCTAAATTAGAGACACAGCAAACTGTACATTTTTTTTTTTTAAGATTTTAAAACTTTTATTTATGTATTTACTTGAGACAGAGAATGAGAATGGGTGTGGCCTCTAGCCACTGCAAATGAACTCCAGACACATGCACTGCCATGTGCATCTGGCTTATGTGCCTTAACCACTAAGCCATTTCTCCAGTCCTTTAAATTTTTTTATTTATTCTTTTTTTTTTTTTTTTTTTTGATGTAGGGTCTCACTCTAGTCCAGGTGGAACTGGAATTCACTATGTAGTTTCAGGTTGGCGTTGAATTCATGGTGATCCATTTACCTCATCTACCTCTGCCTCCTGAGTACTAGGATTAAAGGCATGTGCCACTTTGCCTGGCTCAAACTGTACATTCTTTTTAAAATTTTTTAATTTTATTATATTACTTATTTGAGAAAGCGAGAAAGAGGCAGAGAGAGAGAGAGAGAGAGAGAGAGAGAGAGGGAGCGAATGGGCACGCCAGGGCCTCTAGCCACTGCAAACGAACTCCATATGCATGTGCCACCTTGTACATCTGGCTTATGTGGGTCCCTGGGGAATTGAACTGAGGTCCTTTGGCTTTGCAGGCAAATGCCTTAACCACTAAGCCATCTCTTCAGCCCAAACTATACATTCTTTAATGGCAATAGACAAGCTGGAAATTTTGCTCACCAGATCAACTTTCGCGTATTCTTCCACAATTTTCATGTGTTCCTCTGGATTGTAGCCGTTCCAACGATCCCTCTTCCCATCGTAGTCGAACATGAGCTGGGGCTGGATGTGTTCATCTGGAGCGATGTTAGTGCCTGTGAATTTGGCTCCGACTCGCCTCGGTCTCTGGACAAAAAAAGACTTGATTTTTCCCTCCATGCTTGTGGCCTGGAGGAACCCTTCCCAGGGATTTCACCACAGCATGACAGAACCAGGGGCTTTTCTCAGTCTGCTCTACCAAAATAGTCTTCCAGCAGAAAATTCTGAGGTGCTGGACTAATTTCCCTCAGATTTTGTTTATATCTAAATATAAGGGCTGGAGAGATTGTTTAGTGGTTAAGGCACTTGCCTGTGAAGACCAAGGACCCATACTCAACTCCCCAGATTGCACATAAGCCAGATGCACAAGGTGATACATGCACAAGGTTGCACATGCACACAAAGTGACACATGCATCTGGAGTTTGATTACAATGGCTAGAGTCCCTGGCATGCCAATTCTGTCTGTATCATAAAGAAAGGCAAGTCTGGTGGGTTTGCCTCAAAACAAACAAACAAACAAACAAACAAACAAACAAACAAACGTGGTTTTAGAAAATACACAAGTCCTCTGACAAGGAAAAACGACTGACTGTCAAGTTTCTAAAATGCCAAAGGTGAGCTTACCTCAAAGCAGTCTTTCTTTTTGTGTGTCATGGCCCCGCAATTTTCACATGCTCCTTTGCGGTACTTAGTAGTTATGGAATTCTATTACAGGAGATGAAGAAAACACAGTTTTACTTATGTAAGTTAGAAATAACTTTGGCTGGGTGTAGCGGCACATGTCTTTAATCCTAGCACTTGGGAGGCAGAAGTAGGAGGATCACCATGAATTCAAGGCCACTCTGCGACTACATAGTGAATTCCAGGTCAAACTGGGTTAGAGCAAGGCCCTACCTTGGGGAAAAAAAAGAATGAACGAATGAACTCTGGCTCTCATTACTATTGTGTCTACTGAACTATTGAGCTGATTTATTTGGGAAGGCAATAAGGCAGCAGTCTCTACATATTAATCCATGAGAAAGCTAAAGAATTTTAGTAATGTAAAATTTATATAAGAAAGCAGGGCACTTGCCTGCAAAGCCTAAGGACCCAGATTCAATTTCCCACTATCTACATAAGCCAGATGCACAATGTGGCACATGAGTCTGGAGTTCATTTGTAGTGGCTGGAGTACCCTTTCACTCTATAAGCCTCTTACTCCCCTCTCCCATTCCCTTCTCTCAAATAAATAAATAAAATATTAAAAAAAAAAAAAGAAAAAAAACAGGACAAGCCATGTGTGGTGGCACTTAAGAGGCAGAGGTAGGATTGCTGTGAGTCTGAGGCTACCCTGAGACTATTTTCAGGCCAGCCTGGGCTAGAGCAAAACCCTACCTCGAGAAACCTGAAGTTGTATATACTGTGAATTTCAATGTCACATGTGTTCCTCCCTGACACAGTGCTACATGTTCTTATATTAAGTTCTTAAAAGGAAATGTCCACATCCAAGAAGACATACACAGATTGCTACATACCTCCTTTACACCCCTTTTGTACCATTCTCCAGATGAACTGAACTGTTTTTGTTTCTCTGGCTGTGGCCGCTGATGCTTTAAAGTAGGCCTTTTTGATGGATCGATATACCAGGGAACTGAAGAAATATACTGTGGAATGTGAGGGTTGATATCTCTGTAATAAGAGTTAAGCAAAAATTTTAAGAAGAATATTGAAAATAGCAGTTTATTTCCAAAAGTAGCTCACAAGGAAGCCAAGAACAGAAATATAGAACTACTGCAATGGGGCAGGAGAATGTGGGAGCTCTCTCAATAACCATATAAAGAACTGGAAGTAAAAAAAAAAAAAAAAAAAGAACTGGAAGTAAGCTAGGCGTGGTGGTGAATGCCTTTAATCCCAGAACTAGGGAGGCAGTGGTAGGAGGATTGCTGTGAGTTTGAGGACACCCTGAGACTACATAGTGAACTCCAGGTCAGCTGGGCTTCAGTGAGACCCTACCTCAGATAAACCAACTCCTCCCCTCAAAAAAAAAAAAGAACTGGATGTAAAGAAGTAACTGATGCTACAGTGAAAGTTTAGAAGCTGTCTTTCTAAAAAAATATTTTTATTTATTGATTTGCAAGCAAAGAGAGAGAGGGGGAGACAGAATGGGTGTGTCAGGGTTTCCAACCACTGCAAATGAACTCCATATACATGTGCCATTTTGTGCATCTGGATTTACATGGGTACTGGGGAATCAAACTTGGATCATTAGGTTTTGCAGGCAAGTGCCTTAATCACTAAGCCATATCTCCAGCCCTAAAACACATTTTAATTTATTGATTGGCAAGCAGAGAGAGACAGAGAGAATAGGTATTCCAGGGCCTCCTGCCCTTGCAAATGAACTCCAGATGCATGTGCACCTTGTGTATTCGGGTTTATGTGGGTACTGGGGAATCAAATTTGGGCCAGCAGACTTTGAAAGCAAATGCCTTTAACCACTGAGCCATCTCTTCAGCTCTAGTGAAAAACTTTCTAATCAAGATACTAAGAATAATGATAGCCAGGCATGTTGGCACATGCCTTTAATCCCCGAATTTGGGAGGCAGAGGTAGGAGGATTGCTGTAAGTTCAAGGCCATCCTGAGACTACATAGTGACTTCACTGTCACTGTCAGACTGGGCTACAGTGAGACCCTACCTCAAAAAAGTAAAATAAGCCAGGCATGGTGGCGCATGCCCTTAATCCTAGAGGCAGAGTAGAAGGATGGCTGTGAGTTTGAGGCCACCCTGAGACGACATAGTGAATTCCATATCAGCATGAGCTAGAGACCCTACTTCGAAACTCGACCCCCCCCCAAAAAAAAACAAACAACTAAAAGGAAAAGAAAGGCAAGAGCAGAGCTAAATCTGCACAAGAAGTGAAAATGAATGAAGAGAGAGACTGATTGAGAGGGGGAGGGGCTATGATGGAGAGTGGAGTTTCAAAGGGCAAAGTGGGGGGAGGGAGAGAAACACCATAGGATATTGTCCACAATTAAGGAAGTTGTCAAAAAAAAAAAAAAAGTGAAAATGAATGTCTAGGGCCATTTGGTAACAATAATCACTTAAGCATTATTATTTCAAGATGTAAAGGCAATGACCAGGAAAACTGAAGATATAAAGACTTTAAAGCAGCCATTATTATGGACTTGAGCAGGAGGAAGGAAAATGCGACTACTGTTCATTATTATTTGATAATTCTTACACAAATAAGTAACAAAGTTCTATTCCTAGTAAAGATAGTTTCCTATCACAGCAAAGGGTGAGAAACTGATAAAGAGATATGAATTTGGAGCTGGATGTCATGGCACTCACCTTTAATCCCAGCACTCAGAGGCAGAGGCAGTAGGATCGCCATGAATTTGAGGCCAGCCTGGGATAAAGTGAGACCCTACCTCAAACCGGAAAAAGAGAGAGAGAGAGAAATATGAATTTGAATTCTAAATGAACAGATCACATAAAAATTACTTACTTTCCCTCTTCATCAACTTCTGCAGGGGCATTACCCAGTTTTCGCTGCTCTTCTAGTTCCTTCTTCTTCCTCCAGTCTTCTCGAGTCATCTTTTTTGGTTCCTCCAAACTCATTTCTTTGGACCCCGACAGGGGTGCAGCATTAACTGTATCCATGGCGGCTGCTGACATGATGAAGTGGCCTGAGAAAAGTTGTTTACAGTGGAGTGTAAGCCTTTATGAAGTCACCCACTGAAACTTCCAACAACACATCCTCACAACATACACCATGGGTTGTGTACAATATTCTTCTGATTCCCACCCTTCTTCTTTTTGGGGGGGTGGGATATTGGAGATCAAAGCTGGGCTTTGCTGAAACTCAAACAGTACTTTATCACAGACCACTTTCCTATGTTCTTCTTCTGTCATGGTGACTGTAAAGAAGGACCTTTTTCCCTTTTTCAGTCTCTACATACTTGGCATCACATCTCCCTTAACTTTAGCTTACAAATGAAAGATGCCACACATATAAAATCTTTAAAAAATTTTTAAATATCATTTATTTACTCATTTATTTGGCAGAGAAAGGGGGGAGGGAGAGACTGGGCGTCAGGGCCTCCAAGCCACTGCAAACGAACTCCAGACACATGCGCCCCCTTGTGCATCTGGCTAACGTGGGTCCCAGGGAATCAAAAGTGGGTCGCCTGGCTTTGCAAGCAAACACCTCAATGTTAAGCCATTCCTCCAGCCCCAAGTTTTTTTTTTTTAAACCACAGTAGAAAACACAGAGGCCCATCCCAGTTTCCCTTCAAGACCCATGCCTTAAGAACTGTCTAGCCAGGTGTGGTGGCGCACATCTTTAATCCCAGCACTTGGGAGGCAGAGGCAGGTGGATCACCATGAATTTGAGGTCAGCCTGAGACTACAAAGTGAGTTCCAGGTCACCTTGGGCTAGAGTGATACCCCATACCCCAGAAAAACAAACAAAAGAGTAGGCTACATTCAGGATTGTGGCTGTGTCTCAGTGATAGAGTGATTGCTTAGCCTTGGGTTGGATCTGCAGCACCACAAAAACACAACAAAAATCACCTATATCCATGGTGTTTGTGTTTCTTTTTGTTGTTGTTTGCTGTAGCCCAAGCTGACCTGGAATTCACTATGTAGTCTCAGGATGGCCTTGAACTCAAGAGATCCTTCTACTTCTGCCTCCAGAGTGCTGAAATTAAAGGCATGTGCAACCACACCTGGCTTCAATTTCTTTTTGAAAAATATTTTTGAGAAAAAGAAAGAGTATGGGTGTGCCAGGGCCTTTTGCTACTGTGAATTCCAGACAATGTTTGGCCAGACTGGACTGGAAAATGGCATATAGCAGAGGATGACTTTTAACTTCTGATCCTCGTGCCTCCACATACCAAGTGCTGAGATTTCAGACAGGCAACCCTAATGTCTGTCTAATATACAGACTGACAATGGGACAAGTATACTTGGAGGTGGGGGGGGGGGCATTTGTAGAACTCCAGTCGCGAGGGCCACCTTGTGCATCTGGCTTATGTGGGCCCTGGGGAATTGAACCGAAAGCTTTTGGCTTCACAGGCAAGCGCTTTAACCATTAAGCAATCTCTCCAGCTATTTGTTTATATTACCATGTATAATGTCACCTAATTTCTACAACAGCCCAATTTTATAATGAAGATTCTGGGAGATTAAGACCTTCAGCCAAAGGACCTAGGTTAGTCAGAGAGACAAATCTCAAATTTCAGGCTGGAGAGATGGCTTAGCAGTTAAGGCACATGCCTGCGAAGCCTAAGGACCCTAGTTCTATTCTCCAGGTCCCACGTAAGCCAGATGCACATGATGGTGCATGCATCTGGAGTTCGTTTGCAGTGGCTAGCGGCCTTGACGTGCCCATTCTCACTCTCTCTCCCCCTCTCTCTAATAAAGAAAAAAAAAGATCTCAAATTCAAGCCTGAATCCTTTAAACTCTTACGTTGAGCAGGACCTTGGAGTTGGCCTACCTTCGAAATCCGAAACCGAGACGGAATAGAGTAGCCCCCGGGTTCTATTTATTGAGTCACACCCCGCTGGGGAGGGACCTCCTTTCCCAGGTGGAAACAGTGGCAGCCGGGGGCCACGAGCACGTCGGGGTCTAACCCTGCGACCTCCGACGGGGGAGGGCGGTCCTCCCAACGGGATGGGGACACCGAGCTCGAGGGCATTCTGGGAGGGCAAACGACCTGTCTCCTTGGGTAAGGGACGCTCGGGATCTCCCAGCCATCCCCACTCTCAAAAGGACCCTCCCGGTTATCTGGACTTAGGCGGGCGGCCGGGAGCATCATCATCACCCTGCGTCCTCCCGTCCTCCTCCCGCTCCCGGTCCTCGCCCCCGTCACCCGCCGTGAGGACAGGCCAGGGCCATGCTCCGAGGTGTCCAGCCCTGCCCTGCAAAGTCTCACAATACCTTCTCGCCGACCAGCCGGCCTCAGGCGACTCCAAATCCTACCCCCCTGGCCTCAGCGAAGCCTATCCGGGAATGTTTACTTCCGGGTTCTGTCGGCCTTCTCCCGGCAGCCACTGCGCCAGCTTCCGGCGGGCACGGACTCACGGGCGCACGCGCACGGCCGCGCAGTGCGTGGCTCAGGTTCTCGCGTTCTTGGCTCCGTGTGTGTTGGGGAGAGGTGTGCCTCGGGGTTGCTTTTCTGGTTCTTTTAGAGCCGCAGAATCTTAAGGACGTCAAGAAATCTAAAAGTTAAATATCTACGGCAGTCAGTGGTTTAAGTGTCACGGAAAAATTACGAAGCGCCTGTAATCTCCGCGCTTAGGCAGGTGGAGACCACAGGTTCGGGAGTTCGAGGCCATCCTTGGGTACATAGCGAGTTTAATGATAGCCTGGGCTTTGTGAGATCCCGTCTCAAGACAAGACCTGTGAAGTGAATGGCAAAGTTTGTGACGTATTGTTTTAAAATCTTTATTGTTTTATTTATTTATTAGCTACAGAGGGAGAGAGAGAATGGGTGCGCCCCAGGGCCTCTAGCCATTGCAAACGAACTTCAGATGCATGCGCCACGATGTGCACCTGGGACCTGGAGAATTGAACCTTGGTCCTTAGGCTTCGCAGGCAAGTGCCTTAACCGCTAAGCCATCTCTCCAGCCCAAATTTGTTACTGATTAAGTAATAAAGGCAGTTTGAAAATAGTAGCCACGTATGTAATTGGGTAAAGGTGTAATGAGCAGTTTCTTTCCTTGAATTTACATTATAAGACGACAAAGAGGGTTGGAGAGATGGCTCAGCCAGTAAGGCGCTTGCCTGCAATGCCTAACAATCTGGGTTCAATTCCCCAGGACCCACGTAAAGCTAGATGTATAAAGTGGCGCATGCATCTGGAGTTCCTTTGCAGCAGCTGGAGGCCCAGGCGTGCCCATTCTCATTCTCTCTCTCTGCTTGCAAATTCATAAAAAATAAAATTTTAAAAACTGAGAAAGACACTAAAATTATTATTACTGTTTGTTTTTTGTTTTTCGAGGTAGGGTCTTGCTCTAGCCCAGGCTGAGGTGGAATTCACATGAAGTCTCAGGGTGGCCTTGAACTCACAGCAATCCTCCTACCTCTGCCTCCCGAGTGCTGTGATTTAAAGGCGTGCAACACCATGCCTGGCTATTGTTTTTTTTTTTTTTTTTTTTTTCTTGAGGTAGGGTTTTGCTTTAGCCCAGGCAGACCTGGAATTCACTATGTAGTCTCAAGGTGGCCTTGAACACACAGTGATCCTCCTACTTCTGCTTCCCACCTCCTAAATGCTAGGATTAAAAGCCTGTACCACTATGCCCGGCTTTTTTAAAATTATTTTTTTCAGATAATTTAAAGTTGTCAATTGTGGCTGTTAAGCCAGGTGTGGGATGCGTGTGTAATCCCAGCACGTGGGAGGCTGAAGCATGAGAATTGCTGCCAACTTGAGGCCAGCCTGGGCTACATAGTGAGATTCCTCTCTCTTTGTTTTTCCGAAGTGGGGTCTCCTTCTAGCCCAGGCTGACCTAGAACTCACCCTTTAGTCCCAGGCTGGCCTCAAACTCCGTGATCCTCCTGCCTCTGCCTCCCAAGTCCTGGGAATAAAAGCGTGCACCACCACCCGGCCCATAGTGAGAGTCTATCTAAACAGAAAACAATGTAGACTGCCGTGAGCTGATACTATAGCATGTTTGGTTTGGTTCCCCAGTACCCACATAAAGTCAGGTGGGTTAGGGTTGGGTGCTTGCCTTCAAAGCCTAATGACCCGGGTCTGGTTCCCTGGTAGCCACATAAAGCCAGATGCACAAAATGGCACATGCATCTGGAGTTCGTTTGCAGTGCCTGGAGGCCCTTGTGTGCCAGCCCCCAACCCCCACCAAGCTTTTCTTGTGAGGCCTGCGTGAAGTAGTTTGGATAACACAGATCAGCCTTGATCTTTTTTTTTTGGCCTAGGCTGTCCTGGAATTAACTATGTAGTCTCAGTGTGGCCTTGAACTCACTCCTACCTCTGCCTCCCCAGTGCTAGGATTAAAGGTATGCTCCACCACACCCGGCCTAAATTTTTATAATTCCTTTGGAAGCAGGTCTGAGACTTCCTGAGAAAGAGCTTGGGGGCGGGGCAAACGGCTGACAAGCGGTGCCTCTCATTGGTTCTCGTCTCAGTCCTGCCTCCTCGCGGACGGGCCAATCAAGTCGCGAGTTGTTG
>PVKW010026894.1:0-29140 GCA_004027895.1 Orientallactaga bullata
GGAGAATGTATTGCCTTCATTTTGGGAGAAACTTCAGGCATGGCTGAACCCAGGCATTCAAGGATCCCATCTACACAAAGGTCTCCTCAGATCGGCTTCCTCTGCACTGACGGGATGTCTCCACTCTCGTGAGGGCTAGTAACACTCACAGATGCCTAAAGACTCTTCCCAACAGTTCTCCAAATTCTGAGGATTAAATCTTACTGCTTGGGTTTGGGACATGAGCCACCTCTGGAACCAGTGATGAGGGCGTTAGTGGTAAAATGAGGAATAACGGCCTTAAAGCAGACTAAACAGCGGTCACTGAGCTGGGCTGACAGTCACAGCATGACAGCACCTCTCCTGCCAGCACTTCCAACACAGATCTGGTTGCTAAGGAGACGCTGAGGCCCATCCGCACGCACTTTGATGGTTTTCTGGGACAGAGAGCTGGTCTTTCTGCTGCTGTTCTTCCTGATTTCTCAGGCGACGTCCTTGGGATCCTTTGAGGCTGACTCTCTCTTTGGCTGCCGCATGGACCTGACTGTCTGGCCCCTAAGTGTCCAGGGGGTTCTCCTGTGTCTACCTCCCATCTTGACATAGGCGATACATGTCACTATAGTCAGCTTTCATGTGGGTTCTGGGATCCAAACCCACGGACTCACCATTTGGCAGCAAGGGCTTTCCCCACTGAGCCATCTCCAGACCCTGCATCAGGATTTCTACCAACAGCAGCCCATGGCTTCCCATGGTGCCCCACTGAACCCTACACCCTTGCTCCTCAGACCGTTCTCCACACTCATTTGATCCTGTCATTTTCCAAGTAGCTTTTTGTCACACTCAAGGACAGGACAAACTCTTTAAAGTGGCCTTTAAGCCTAGGTATAAGCAGAATCTCCTTGCCCCTGAAGTCTTATACACTTGTTTTTTTTTCAGGCAAGCCCAACAGACTGGCTGTGTGTGTGTGTGTGTGTGTGTGTGTATGTGTCCTTTTTTATTATTTATTTTGAGAGAGAGAGAGAATGGATTCGCCAGGGCCTCCAGCCATTGCAATTGAACTTCAGATGCATGCACCTCCTTATGCACATGTGCAACATTGCATGCTTGCATCACTGTGCATCTGGCTTACGTGGGACCTGGAGAGTCGAATATAAGTCCTTAGGCTTTGCAGACAAGTACCTTAACTGCTAAGCCATCTCTCCAGCCCTTACTTTTTCACTTCTCTCTCAAACCCACATACCTGCCACAGCGATCTGTCACCTCCAGTCTTTGTCCAGTTCCTTCTTTCTACCTGGGAGTACAGTTCCCTTTGTCACTCTCCAGGTCCTTTCTTACCAGTAAATCCTGGCAGGACACCTTCTCAGACTACCCCACAACTAAGCTAAGCACCTCTGCCATGTCCCCCTGCAGAATGAATGAACCAGTCAGTCAATCAATTAGCCCTCTAGAGAAGCAAGTTTTGGGAGAATAGGAACTTCACAGAAGGGAAATCTGTGTGCATCGTAGCAATACAAAATCTCTTTCTCTCTTTCTCTCTCTCTCTCTCTCTCTCTGGTTTTTTGAGGTAAGATCTCACTGTAGCCCAGGCTGACCTGGAATTCACTATGTAATCTCAGGTTGGCCTTGAATTCATGGCAGACCTCCTACATCTGCTTCCCAAGTGCTGGGATTAAAGGCATGTGCCACCATGCCCAGCCAAAGTCTCTTTTTGTAAATATATATTTGAGAGAGAGATAATAGTCATGTCAGGTTCTCTTGCCACAGCAAACAAACTCCAGATGCACGTGCCACTTTGTGCATCTGGCTTTTGTATGGATACTGGGGAAGTGAACCAGGGCAGCAGACTTTACAAGCAAAAGCCTTTAACTGTTGAGCCATCTCTCCAGCCTCCAAACCCTCTTGTTGTTTTTCAAAAGATACTTGTTTACTTACTTTTTGAGAGAGAGGCAGATAAGAAAGAATAGGTGCACTGAGCCTCCAGCCACTGAAATGAACTTTAGATTCATGTACTACTTTGTGCATCTGGCTTATGTGGGTACTGGGGAATCGAACTTGGACCCTTCGGCTTTGCAGGAAAGCACTTTAACCACTGAGCCAAATCTCCAGCCCTCCTAAGCCTCTTTTTGACACTCACTTTCCAAACAAAAATCATGAAACTAGACCGGGCATGGTGGTGCATGCCTTCAATCCCAGTGCACGGGGGACACAGGTAGGATCACCAAGAGTTCGAGGCCATCCTAAGACTACATAGTGAATTCCAGATCAGCCTAGGCTAGAGCAAAACCCTACCTCGAAAAGCCAGAAAAAAAAAAAAATCATGAACCTTCACCCTGAACTGGCTGCAGCGGAGCTGGTTGTGCAGGTATGACAGACATGGGCCATGCCTTGCAGGAATTATAATGTAGTCGGCAAGAGATACCTCATAAACATTTCAGCTGAATTTCACTGGGTCCCACCCCTGACTCGTGGTGGGCTTCACTTTCCCAAGATGGCAGCGATAGGGATGTGTTCCTGTGTTCCCTCTCCTTCAACCTGATGCACTGAACTCTGTAACTTCTGTGACAAAGAGAGTGCCATGGCCTGGGGCTCTGTAGAGGCTTCCACCCATCTTCCGGAGAGGTTCTTAGTGTTGGACCTCACTTCTGTGAAGCCAGCACCTGTTGTGTTGTGAAGAAGAACCACCCACACGGAGGCCATGTGTAGGTGCCCTAGGCAATTCCAGGTGAGGTCTCACATCTCCAGAGTCCCCCCCCCCCACAGAGTTCCCAGACACCACAGGGCAGAGACAAACCAGTCCCATGGCATTCATCAAACTCTGACTGTGCATGATCCATGAGCACAGACTGTGAGTGGCCTTGGCGTGATGGAGTGAGGCGGTGTGCTACTTTGCAGAAAGGAACTCTGCCTGTGTGTGTACACATACAGGGACTAGCTATGTAGCCCAGGCTGGCCTCAAATTGACACTCCTCCTGCCTCAGCCTCCAGAGTGCTGGGACTGCAGGTATGAGCCCCCATGCCAGCTTTACATTCCCATCTTGGTCACCCCTTCATAGCACTTGTCACTAGCTGTGTGAACTTGGGCATATTCTTTTCCATCTCTGGGTTCTTGGCCTTTCTGTGTGTGTGTTCGGAGGGGGGGGGGAGGGCTGTGCTTTCTAAGATCCTGAAAAGCATGTGGAGTTCCCCCAACAGACTTTATGGAATGCATCACCCAATTAAGAACACGTCAACGGAAGTGGCAAGAGGTGAAGTTTTTAATTGAAATCTTTGTGTCTTTTTTTTTTCACTCTTTCTAGGAAGAGAAGTCAACAAAAGCCATTAGGAAAGCAGAAAGGCTCCTCTAATGCATAATTCATGAACGGAGAGTGGGTTTGACCCAGCAGGTCATGAGGAATAAAAATGCCATAAAAATAAAATATGTTCTCGCTCCCTCAGCCTCCCCCTCCCTCAGGCTAGCTAATGGACGGGAAAGAGTGAATTAAACTGGGGTTCAGGGCAAAGGTTGGAGTGGTTCACTCCAGAATGGCCATTCCCCACAGCCTCTGGGGGTGGGGAACAACACACACAGCAGATGTTGGGGCAGTTTTGTCCGCACCCTTCCCCCGGGGGCCAGAGTCCTAAGTGATAAAGGATCTCCCTCTCCCTGGGGAGATGACCTCACCTTCTAATGGCCTAACCAATTAGCAAGCATGGGGCCCAAACAGAAGACACCCTGTCCACCTCCAAAGCTTGGAGGGCTTTCCCAAGGGCCCAACCTGTTTCACAGAGGCAAAAGGATTTTTCAAAACATAGAGCTGTGATTAGCATAATAACCCCTCAGGTTCCACCTGCCTTGATTCCCTTCCTCCCCCCTCCCCGCCCCCACCCCCGCCCTTGCTCATCCATTCATGTATTCACTCACTCACAAATATTTACAGAGCAGCTGTGCTGGGTGGGCCCTGGTGACATTACAGGTCCCCCCAGAAGGAGCTAACGATTTGTATGCAAGCCATTGATTAAGTAAGTGCTCCCAGGGGTGGCTTGGCAAAGATTGGGGCGGGAAAGCAGGGCGGGAAGGGAGGATGCCAAGCGTGGCAGTGTCAAGGCAAGTCCTGGTCCTGCGGGCAGCTCGGAGTGTCAAGCAGGCCTCAGAGTTTGTTCAAGTTCATGCTACCGAAGCTGGGCATTCATGCCTCCTCATCAGACAGCAAGTGGAGGGCTGCCACGGGAGGAAAAGAATTCCCAGGCTCTCTGCACATACATGCAAAGTGCATCCAGAAGCCTGGGGACAGTCCTTCAAAAGAAGACTCGGGGACAGGCATGAGAGTGCCTCAATCCTAGCACTCTGGAGGCAGAGGTAGGAGGATTACTGTAAGTTTGAAGCCAGCCTGGGACTAGAGTGAATGCCAAGGTCAGCCTGGGCTAGAGTGAGGCCCTCCCTTGAAACAGACAGACAGACAAACGATGGGCATAGGATAGTATAAACCAAAGAAAGCAGAAGCCAGGGGTAAACATTTTCCCTCTTGATGCTAGTAGCAATGTCTTAGCGCATGGTTCCATGATGGCTGCTGCAGCTCCAAACAGCCGTCCATCCGTTCACAATAACATCAAGGGACCAGCGAGGATAGGCAGGAAGCCAGTCCTTACTCTTACAGATCTGATTCAGCCGAGAGAGAACTCCTCCCAGAAGCCTCCAGTGTACTTTGCATAATGCATAGTTTTCTGTCAGTCACATTCAAAGGGAACAGAATGACCATGGAAAACTTCCTGGTTTGTGAAGGGGTCACCTTCCCCAATCATTCTGTTTGCCCACTGGACACCTGATGTGTTCCCAGCAAGAAAGAATGGAGCTATGGCAATTGGTTGCACAATGGTCCATGTGTACTACACTGCCCAATCACAGCACACTCTCCAGGTCGCTGTCAAGCCAAGCCGATTCAAACACGTCCTAGGAATTTTGCTTTCTTCACCCATCTTGGCACATGAAGAGCCTATGAATAAACTCAGGACAAAGAGGAACAATGAAAGGATGCCACAGGGGGAGCAAGATTCCATCTGGTTGACTTAGCTGGAGCCCACGCTCGTTCTGAGAGACCTCTAATTTGAGCAGAAAAAAAAGAGTTTATTTATTTATTTATTGTTTAATCCAACCTGGATTAGTTCTTCTGCTCTTGCAGCCAGAAGATTCTTCAGTAATATAATCGAGGGTACCCACGTCTGTCCAGGTTCCAGGAGACAGCTCAGTGGGTAAAGTGTTTACCATGCAAGTATGAGATCCTGAGTTAGGTTTCCTAGCATTCATGTAAAACTGTCAGGCATGGTCGTGGGCTCCTGTATCCCAGCACTGGGGAGGCAGAGATAAGGAACTTCTGGGCCTTGCTGGCCAGCTAGTCTAGGCAACTTGGTGAATTCCAGGTTCGTTCAGTGCAAGACCTTCTCTCAAAAAAAAAAAAAAAAAAAAAAAAGGTGGAGGGCTGTAGAGATGCCTTAGCAGTTATTAAGGCATTAGTCTGCAAAGCCTAAGGACCCAGGTTTGATCCCCAGGACCCACATAAGCCAGATGCACAAGGTGGCACATGAATCTGGACTTCATTTGCAGTGGCTGGAGGCCCTGACGCACCCATTCTTTCTCTATTTGCCTTTCTGTCTCTCAAATAAATGAATAAGCGATATATATATATGGTGGAGAGTGACTGAGAGATACATTGACCTCTGGCCTCCATAAGCATGTGCACGTGATATGATCAGACACATATCAACACACACATGCACACCACATGCGCATGTAGGGCCTCACTTCACCTCAGTTCCAACATGAGGAGCTCTGAGGGTCCTTGAGTTTCTCTACTTCACCATCTACCTTGTGACGTAGACAGGCGTTTCTTCCACAACCAGTTCCATGGCACAAGAAGTGGATGATGCCAGCCAGGAGAGGGCACTTCCAAGGTGACATCTAAGTACAGTGGTGCCCAGCTTTGTGGGCACCACTCAGATCAGTGGGTGTCTGACATATCAGGTCAGCCCTGCACAGGCAGTGCCATGTGGGACAATAACAGTATGAATTGGACAGCAGTAGCTGGTCCTTGTCAAGCCAAAAAAGCAGTGGAGGAGACTCTTCAAAGAATTATATTTATTTGGTGCTAGAGTTTGGATCTCGAATGCTATTGTAGTCACCTTCCTGTTGCTGGTACAAAGCACCCGACTAAAAGCAGCTGGTGAGAGGAAAGGATTTATTTTGGTTTTTAGTCTCGAGAGAAAGCTCCATGATGGCAGGGGAAAGCGTGGCATGAGCAGAGGCCACAATAGGAAGAAAACAGCAGTAGGAGAGGGAGCCAGGGGGACCTGGCTATAATACCCGTAATGCCATCCCAACACCACACCACCTTTAGCAAGGCTCTACTTCCCACTGCCACCAGCTGGGGACCAAGCATTCAGAACATGAGTTTAGGGAGGACATCTGATTCAAACCACCACAAATGTTCTGCAAAAGCCCACATGGTCAAGACTTGGCTACAAACCTGTGTCACTATTGGGAAGAGGTGGACTCTTTAATATTTTATTTTATTTTATTTATTTATTAGAGAGAGAAAGAAAGAAAGAGGTAGATAGAGAGAGAATGGGCACACCAGGGCCTCTAGCCACTGCCAACAAACTCCAGACGCATGTGCCACCTTGTACATCTGGCTTACGAGGGTACGGGGAATTGAACCTGGGTCCTTAGGCTTCACACACAAGCACCTTGACCACTAAGTCGTCTCTGCAGCCCAGAGGTGGTCTCTTTAAGAGGTGGTGGTGGGGGTCCCAGTGGAAGTTGTCTGGTCATTTGTGGGCATGGCTGTGAAGGGACCTGGCTTTCATGGGGAAAGCAGTTTGGGCCACAGCAAGCTTGCTGTCATGGTGTACTGCCTTACCATGGGCCCAACCAACCATGGCCTGAAACTCTAAAACTGAGAACCAAGGGTGAGTCCTTAAGTGGTGGTTTGAGTGTACAATATTCACAACAGCCTCATGTGCTCGTGATTAAGCCCCATAACCAATCGGCAGCTGGTGGAGCCTTAAGGAGGAGGAGGCCTTGCTGGAGGTCACTGGGGGTGGGTCTTGAGGCTTATTAGTCCAACCTACCGGGTTTTCAGGGCTCACTCTCTCTCCTTCCCTGCTGTTGTGGAGATGCGATACCCCCTCTCTGCTATTACCATACTTTTCCAGCACAAGGAAACTTCCCCTCAATACTATAAGCTTGGAATAAGTATTTTCCTTGCCTCACCTGCTTCTGGTTAGGCACTGTGACCAAAAACAAGAAGGGAGCTGTCACACCTTACAAGCTGACTATCACAGGAATTTGTTACAGTGACAGGGAGTGTGGTGAAAAGAGTAGAAGCCTCCATGAGATGTACCCGTCAAGGTGAAGGTCAAGGCAAATTGTGGGCATGTTCAAAGAGATTAACGCAGGGGACATTTGAAAGGCAAAAAGGAGGAGATTCCCATCAGCTTTTCTGACAGTGACCCTTTGCTATGATGGTTAATACCATGAGTGGCATCAATGTAGGTTGGACAGATAGTGTTAGACAGATGGCCTCGTAGAAGGACTTTTAAAACTATTTTTAGGGGCTGGAGAGATGGCTTAGTGGTTAAGGCGCCTGCCTCCTAAGCCTAAAGAATGCCGGTTCCTATCTCCAGCAGTTCCAATCTCCAGGTCCCACGTTTAGCCAGATGCAATGCAAGGGCGCAATGCTGCACTTGACCACAAGGGGGCACACACATCTGGATTTTGTTCACAGCAGCTGAGAGGTTGCTGGCACGCCCATATCTATCTGCCTTCCTCTCCCTCTCTCTCTGTCTCTCTCTATATCTCTCTCCTATAGATATTGGACAGGGGAGATGGCTCAGGGGTTTAAAGGCACTTGCTTGCAAAGCCTGCCAGTCTGAGTTTGATTCCCCAGTAGCCATGTAAAGGCAGATGCACAAAGTGTCACATGTGTCTGGAGTTTGTTTGCAGAGGCCAGTGGCTCTGTCATGTCCATATGTTCTCTTTCTCTCTCCCCTTGCAAATATATATAAAGGAGGTTCCTAAAAGAAAGAGGAAAGGGCTGGAGAGATGGCTTAGCGGTTAAGGCCCTTGCCTATGAAGCCTAAGGACCCATGTTCAACTCTCCAGTTCCCACATAAGTCAGACATACAAGGTGATGTAAGCATGTAAGGTTTCACATGTGCACAAGGTAGTGCACAAGTCTGGAGTTCAGTTGCAGTGGCTGGAGACCCTGGTGCACCATTTCTCCCTCACCCCACTTGCTCTCTCTCTCATAAAATAAAAATAAAAGAGAGGGAAAAGCTAGATATGCTGGTGTATGCTTGTGATTCCAGCATTGGCAAGGCAGAGACAGGTGGACCTCTGAGTGTCTAACTACTGGGTGAGTTCCAGGCTAATAAGAGATTCTGTGTCAAAGAAGGTGGATGGTGCCTGATGGAATGACACCTGAGGTTGTCCCCTGACACATACACAAATGTACATGTAACCCATACACACGCATTCACACATAACCACACACCCCCACATACACACACAGACACGTGCACATATAAAAGACAGAAGAGGAAGAGGGAGAAGAGAAGGAGGAGGAGGAAGACAGGATGATGACTGGGGAGGGACAGGTGGGCTAGTAGGTTGTCTAACTCACTCCCTTTTCACATGTGTTACTTGCCTTCAGCCAGTGGCTTCAAGGAGACAGAGTCCTTCACAGCTGATCTGAGGTAAATGCACCAGCAACTTCTGCTGTTTGTTGGTGACAGGGTCTCTCTATGTAGCCCAAGCTGGCTTTAGACTGCAATCCTCCTGAACTAGCCTCCTACATGCTTGGACTAGAGGGCTGCACCCTCTTACCACAAAATAATGAAAGTGGTTGCAAAGTAAAAGGTGCTTCCAGCAGTGGCCATGCCGGCCAGTGCAGGCTGTAGCCATGCCTGGGGCTGCAGTCCTCTACGCCGAGCAGCTCTGAACTGGAGCAGGGTTCAACTCCGTGCCTCCGTTATCTCACCATGAAGTGGGCATTCCATGTGCTTTCCTTAGTGTTGTGCCCATTACATAAATTAGTAAGTGTAAAACACTGGGCAAGGGCTGCCCTGGGAGAACTCAACCAACGCAGGTGGTCCATCATAGCAGCATGGAACCCACAAGCAGCATGTGACTGAGCAGCAGGAATTCAATGCAGCAGAAGATGCAAGACTGCGGTCTGAGGACAGGTGCTCCCTGCAGCCTCTCCCCCCACCCCCCCGCCGGCGACGCCCTTGCTTTGGTAAGAAATGAGGGTAATGCGTGTTGACACCATCAAGTACTCTGGGTGTCAGAAAGGGACACAGTTATTCTCCCTGCAAATGGAATTAGTTTGTTATTCCAATTAGACTCGGCATACATGCTAATTACTCCCAATTCAAAAAGGTCAGAGAGATGGAAAGAAAAAGATACCGGTAGATAATCCCAAATCAGAGAAAGCAGCTAGGAAGGTGTTTCTATGTACACACACACACACACCCCTGCATGGATAGAAAGAAAAAACTGTTTTACTGAATCACCTTGCGCCCTTTAATAATGTGAGAGGAACATCTTTTCATGTAAGTTAATAGTAAACAGCCCTTTTTTTTGTTTGTTTGCTTGTTTTTTGATTTTCTTTTTTTGCTTGCATCAAGGATCAAACCCAGGGCCTTGCATCTGCTAGGTAAGCAGTATACCACTGAGCTGTACCCAGCCTGACCTGTAACATGAATTCTCTCCCTATCCCAAAGTTTGGACATCATGTAATTTATTCAGCTGTCGGGGGGGGGGGGGGGGGGTGGCTACTCTCAATCACTCTCCACCTTATTGTTTGAAACAGGGGCTTGCACTGAACCAGGAGATCACTAATTCAGCTAGACTAATTAGCCAGTGAGACCTTGGGGATCTTCTTGCCCCTTCCCTCCCAATGCTGGGATTAAAAATACACAACACTATGCCCGGCTTTTCCAAGGGTGCTGGGCATCTGAACTCGGGTCCTCGTGATGACAAAGCTAGTGCTTTAACCACTGAGACATCTCCCCAGCCCCAGCTATTTCCTTTCTTGCTGGGTGATAATCAGGATCCTGGAAAGATTAGAAGGTGTGTGTCTGGAGTGGTGAATGTATGTAGACCTCTGTATAGCAGATCTCTGAAAGGGCAGAAAGCTCGGAGGACAGGGCTGTGCTGGATGAGCCCTGCCTGGTCCTGATCCTGGGGCAGAAAGGAGTTAGGAACCAGCAGGAGTAGCTCTCTGGCAGCTCTCACCCTCATTCTGAAGATGTCAGTTTCTTTATGTGTAAAACGGGGATGACGAGAGGCGTGTCATGGGTCACTCTGAGCAGTCTGAGTCTTAGACTAGTGGAGGGCACTGATCAAGTCTGTCACTGGTCACTTCCCACGTATTCAGTGAGCTAAATGATCATAAATAAATTTGTAATTTAGTCAAAACTCTTTAGGATCAATACTGAAGACCAGAAAGACTACACTTCCTTGAGATTTTACAAATTTATTGGTTATGCATGTGTGTACGTGTGCATATTCTTGCTTGTGCAAGTGTGTGTGTGTGTGTGTGTGTGCATTCATGCTGAGCCAGATCGCCTCAGATGTCTTACTCAACAACACCATCCACCTTCTTTGCAACAGGGTCTTTCATTGACCTGTAGCTCACCAATTAGGCTCAAGTGGCTGGCCAACAAGCACCACGGATTCTCCGATCACCACCTTCCCAGTGCCGGGATTATAAGAGTGTGCCATCACGTCCAGCATTTTTATGTGGGTTCTGGGGATTCAAGTCATGTCCTTATGCAAGGCCAGCACTTTACTCACGGAACCGTCTCCCCAGCCCCTATTTTATTTTTGAGACAAGGTCATGTTATATAGCCCAGGCTAGCCTCAGACTCACAATTCTCCTGCCTCAGCCTCAGCAGTGCTGAGATTATGGGTGTGAGCCCCCTCATTCTGCCAAAGCATCCTTTGAAAATGCAGGTCACCCTCCACTATAGAACTGACAGTTGCTCTTCCTCCCCATTGTCCCTGTCTATAGCAGAAGGAGGGGCCTGGAGCCAGCACAACTTTGCTGGGGGTCACTTAGTAGTGGCCTGTATTATCTCCCTCTACAGGAAATCACACGTGACATCCCGGGGAGCCATGCCTTTGCACTGATGGTCCCAGGTCTCCCAGTGACCTGGAGCTCAGGGATTCTTGGAAGCCTGTGTTAGCTCCCAGCTGTACCCAGCTGTGCCCAGCTGTGCCTGGGTTACAGCTGCCAAAGTCTCAGTCTGGGAAGACACTTTCTGAATGGCTGAAATGCAATACCCGGCTGGCGGGTCTAGTGACCCCTCCTGGGGCCAGAGATCCCACAGACCCAGGCAGGGCATGGTCTGGACTTTAAACCCTTTCAGGACTTGTAGGCCCCTGAGAGGCAAAGCAGAAACTGTATCACACATCTTAGGTTGCTGACGAATTGGAAAAATCCATCCCAAGTCACGTTCTCTGAGTATGTGGAGTAAGGACAGGGGAACATTTCTGCCAGGTGGTGTGACAGTCTCTCCCCAGAGTTTCAGCCTTTGAGTGCAGTCACAAGAGGAGATTTAGGGATCTGAGAAGGAAAACGAGCATTTTCCAAAATGGGAGCTATTTTTCTTATTCCACAGGGACTTAAGTGCTCTCACAGTGAAACCCACAGAAAGGCCTTCAAAGAGGCTATTTTCTTTCTCATCTGAAAATTAATATTTTCCTCAAGTCTTTAATTGCATTTTTAGTTTTTCAAATCTGTGTGCGGTATGGTTTGGTGTGTGCTGTATGGACTCATGTATGCAGATGCATGGGCCCCACGAACATGCATGTAAGAGGCCAGAGGAGAATAATGGACAGCCCTCCCTTACTGCTCATCCACAGACTTCCTTGAAATGGGGTCTCCCCTCAACCAGAGCTGCTATCAGTGAGCCCCAGTGATTTTCCAGTCTCCCTTTTACCCTGCCCCATGGACTGGGGTTATAGACATGATGGTCATACCCAGCTTTTTAGTGAGGGTTCTGAGGAGACAGATTCCAAAGTTTCCAGCCTGAGAGTCCAACCTCAGGCAGTCTTGTGTGCTTGGCCTCGTAGAGGATGGTATCATGGTGGTTGAAGGGAGCATGAAAGAGCTCACATGGTGGGGCAGGGAGCCAGGGACTCAGGTAGGTCTAGACTTACTCTTTTAAATTTATCTATTTATTTATTTGCAAGCAGAGAGAGGGAGAGAAAGACAGAGAGAGAGAGAGAGAGAGAGGGAGAGAGAGAGGGCCTCTTGTCACTTCAAATGAACTCCAGATGCATGTGTCATTTTTTGTGCATCTGCCTTTATGTGAGTACTGGGGAATTGAACCTGGGTCATCATAATTTGCAAGCAAGAACCTCTAACAACTGAGCCATTTCTTTCTCTCTTTCTTTCTTTCTCTCTCTCTTTCTTTCTTTCTTTCTTTCTTTCTTTCTTTCTTTCTTTCTTTCTTTCTTTCTTCCTTGACATATATCTACTTGTAGGTTTATTGGCAATAACCTAACATTTATTCCTGGTACCTGATGTTAACAAACTTTAGAATCTTTGAGGTACATAGGATCCTTGCACATAACTGGCATGAACCCCATTATTTGGGCTCTCTTAATGGGTTTTGCTATTTCTTTTTGTTTCTTCCCACAAAGACCTGTTATATGCCTTCCATAAATGTATCCAGTAAGTGGAGAAATAAACTGGGACAAAAGCTGTACATTCTTTTTTTTTTGGTTTTTCGAGGTAGGGTCTCACTCTGGCCCAGGCTGACCTGGAATTAACTATGCAATCTCAGGGTGGCCTTGAACTCACGGCGATCCTCCTACCTCTGCCTCCCGAGTGCTGGGATTAAAGGCGTGCGCCACCACGCCCGGCTGTACATTCTTATAATCTACACATTTCTCACCCAAGATGCATTTCTTCAGAGGCTCCTTGTAAGGATTTTCCACTGGTTTGGGCAGATCCTCATTGCTGGTTATAGGTTTATATTGTGAACAACCTCTTCTACACAGCACAGCGCAGGCTCTGTCCTGTGTGCAGCGGGCAGCAGCCATCACTTGACTTCTGCCTTCCTGGACCACTGCAAGAAGCAGCCAAAGCTGCCATGGATCCTCCCAGCTGAGTTTCTCCAGCCCTAGACTTACTTCAAAAAAAAATTAAAAAACTTTTAATTGACACCCTGCATACATATGCATGTCCCATGATCATAATCCCCTCCCACCACGTTCCTTTGTCTTCTATTTCATGTTCCTCTTAAATTGAACCCTTTCTTCTTTCCAACTATAGACTTACTCTATATTCTTTTATTAGAATTCCTAGGGAGATGATTACATGTCTCTGTTTCAAGAGTAGGCCCCACAATGACCTACCCATCCTCCACTATACCTACCTCTTAAAGGTTCCATTTCCTCTTAAAATCACCAAAATGGAACCAGACTTCTTGCACATGAACCTCTAGGGCACACACTTAAGCCATATCCACCTCATGGCACAGGGTTTATTCATTCCAAACATCTTCGTTGCAACCTTGCAAGATTCCCGTCACACACGGTACGGCGTGGACTCTGTTTGCTCGTTCTCATTGTAGCACCGTCTTCCATGGTGTGGAGATCTGGTCAGCACTGGTGAGTGTGGGGGTTATTCGGTCCAAACATGCTCCCACGTTTCTTCCGGTACACTTAGGAATGGAATGTTTAGCTGTAGAAGATTCTGTTTCCCAAAATGTTTGGAATCCTACTATTGGCACTGGGGACTGTCTCTTTTGTTTTATCCATGCCTTGGAATAGATGTTGGATGCCTTAGATTATGAAGAACTGGGTCTCAAGTGCAAATGCTTCCAGCTCAGCACCTTCTGCAGCCTGGCACTTGGTGAGGGCTCATGGGATACTTGTGGAAATGCTTAAGTAGTGATCCCAAAGCTTGGCTACACTCTCTGCTCATTGACTCCTTGTATCAGTGACTTTTCTCATCACTGCGACCAGATACTTGGTCCCGCCCACAGCCGGCAGGCTGACAGCAAATGTGCCTCTTGGTTACAGAAGTGCCCCTCCCTGGAGGAAGTCCCTAGGACTAAGAGCAAGAAGGAAGCCTTGGCAACAACCAATGACAAGTGTATTGGCAGCCCCAGGACAGAGGTCTCATGACGTCAAGCACAGAAGACACCTCTTAATTCCCTTGTCACCACGTGGGCTCACTGGGGCAACTTTTTCAGAGGAAATTAAATAAATTTAAACTCAATTTTAAATTCTCAGATCGTGACTTAGTATGGTTAAGATAATTCTATTTCCTGGGATTAATAGAGGGGGCCCAGGGTACACTGACCTCCCATGTCTGGAATTTGGGAGCTTTCTTCCTTTTGCCATCTCATACCACCAGCAAAATCTAGGAAAGGAACTGAGATCAGATATAGCATTTTTTTTTTGAGTGTTCAATATGTATTAGTCCCTGCCCCAAGCATGTTTCTGGAATTGCTTCATTGGAATCTTCACTAACATTCTAGAGGTGGGACTGTTCTCACCCATTCAAAGAGGAGGACCCTGAAGCTTGGACAGATACTATCTAATGGAAGAAGTGTTGAAGAGATAACTCAGCAGGTAAAGGCACTTGCTTGAAAAGTCTGCTGACTGAGTTCAGTTCTCCAGCACTCAGGTAAAGCATCTGTGATCCCAGCGCGCCTAGGACAATGAGAGGTGGAGCCAGGAGAATCTCCAGCTCTTGGGCCAGCTAGATGGGCATTTGTTTGCAGCAGCAAGAGACCTTGTCTTAAAGAAGGTGGAAGAAGTGTACAGACTCCTCAAAGTTGTTCTCTGATCTCCATGTGTGTGCTGTAGCACTCATATACCCATACACGCACACGCACACACAGTAGCAGTTACTTTCTCATTACTGGGACAAAACATCCAACCAGAAGCAGCTTACAGAAGGAAAGGGTTTATTTCAGCTGATAGTTTTGAGAAGTTTCATCATGTCAGGGGGAATATGGCAGGCCTGAGCAGGAAGCCTGGGACACATCATCACATCAGTGGGTAGGAAGTAGTCAGTGGGCCAACACTAGCAAGTGTGGCTGGATTATAAAATCCCAAAGCCTGCCCCCAGTGACACACCTCCTCCAGCAAGGTTCCACCTCCCAAAGGCTCTACCAGCTGGGACTTACTTATAAACACATGAGGCTATGGGGGACGTTTCATCAAACCATGACACATGCACAAATAAATAAAAATTTTAAAAAAGGCAAAGGAGAGCTGGAATGACGGTGAAACACTGCTTTGTCACAAATGATCCCCAAACATGTCCTCGTGGGCAAGGTCCAGCTCCATGCAGCACAGACCGGGTCCACCATGCATTCACCTGGCAGAGGGCCTTTTGGGGGTGGAGCTTCCTCTACCTTCCTGGTGCCTTGGCAGGAAAGGTGGGAGCTGGCTTGACTATCACCCTCCCTGACTGGATGGGGCTTGTCAGGGTGTTGTGGACAATTAATACTTCCTCTCGGCACCTCAGGGCCTCAGAGAGGTTCCAAAAAGAGCAAGTGGGGCCAGCTCAGGCCTAGGCCCATGGACTGGCTCAGGCTGGCTTCAAGGGTTTTGGAGCAGAAGTACCTAGGCAGAAGTACCCACATATGTATTGCTTGATTCCAAAGACCTGTCACACCCAGGAATTAGGCCTCTCTGACCATTGTGTAGGTGTTTTATTTACTTATATAACCTGTTTCACTTACTTCAAAAAGAAATAAAGGGTGAGAGGAGGAAAGAGAGAGGGAAGAAGAAGAAAAGGAAATGGGAAAGAAAGAGGGAGGGAAAAGGATAAAGACATATAGAAAGGAAGGAAAAGAGAGAAGAGGAGCCTACGAGGCACTTACTTCTCCCCATTTCCCAGATGAGCAAACTGAGGTTGGAGAACTGAAGTGCCTTGTCCAAGTGGGGACTTGAAGCCCCCATTTCTCCTGTCAGGCTCATGCACCCTTTCCTCTGGCCAGCCAGTGCAGCCATACTTCCTCCCACACAGCCCAGGATGTTTGAAGGGTACCCCTTGACCCTTCACCCTTGCTTAGAGAAACCTCGGTTTCCAGAAAGGGCTCCACCACACAGAGTACGGACATTTTCCTTCTCTTGGGGGCGCTCTGCATGAGCTGTTGTGGTAGAGATCAAGTCCAAAGGTAGAGGGGATTCTCCTTCTGAAGGCCCAATTTTTTTAAACATACCCTGTGGAGTTATGGAAACTCAGAGGCCCTTCAGAAATGGCAACCTATATTAATCCCAGCGGCTCTCTCAAGCTGTGGGCAGCTTCTGAGCAGCACACTGATCCCAGAAACAGCTGACTAAAGCAGGGAGCTTTGAGAGCAACCCCTCATCCCTCACGGGCTGACACTGTACAGGAGCATTGGCTTTGCAAGCGCTGTTTATTGCTGTAATGTGTCAGCGCGGGGGGATAGAAAGCAGGCAAGGAAGGCTTAATTATAAAAAGGAATCTTTTCAAGACATTTAATTCCCCCAGTTTTTTTTTCCTGACAAGAACTCACACACATGCACAAAAAAAAAAAAAAAAAAAAAAGTGAATTTAGTTTAATTTGGGGCTCTTGAAATACTGCTAACGTGATTACTTAATCCCCCTTGGTTCAGTTTTAGAATTTCAAAAATATCTGGTGAAGATTTTCACTTGCTGGCAACAGTATAGCAAGGAGGCTGGAAGTCTGGGTTCCAGAAACAGCCTATCTGCCTTACAATTCTGACCCGAACTCTCAGGAGCTGGAGGGGGTTTCAAGTCAAACACCAGTGGACCAGGCGGAATAACATGGTCTCTGTATTGAGAAGGAGTCTGAGGCTGTGTGTGAGCCTAGTGGAGAAAGTCGGATGATCCATTAATGATGTCTGCCACAGACACAGGCGAGGACAGTTGGCTATACACCAAGTAGAGTCTGTTGTTCATGTCATAGCCAGGTTTTGGCTGCCCTTAGGCTTCCCAGATTCTTCTGGAGTCCTGTATCCAGTCCTTCTGCTTTGTCACACTCACCCTGCTTACAGTCTCTTTCTTTTAGCTTCTGCATTTTTATCACTACTGGAAATCTTGTTTCTGACAGACCTCACCCTTTTGTGATCTTGCCAAGGGACCTGGCTCTTGCATACTCCCTCACTGCCATTAGCTCCCTCTTCCTGTGTCTGTCCACTTTGATTACCCTTTGGTGTTGTCCAAAGCTGCTGGTGGTCAACCACATTCCCTGAGCCAGCCATTCATTCATGACTGACTGACCACAGGACGGGCTAGCCCTCTCCCTTCCGAAGCCCCACTGTTTTGGCCAGAGGGACCAGACTCCCTGAGAATCACTAAGAAACCACCCTATAGGAAACAAAGTATATCATTCGTGGTTCCTTGTTCAAGCATTCCTTTAACTTCCTAAAAATTCCTATAAACTTCCAAAACCTGGTAAAATAATGCTTTAACATTTCACTCCATCCTGCCCCAGGCCTGGAGGGCACTGAGAAATTGAGCCTTTTGAAGTGAACTGTCTTTAGGCATATCATTACATTCCCACACATAGCTTTTGCTTACTGAAGACTCCTAGCGATGTGTCACACATGTTGCTAAGTGTGGGGGGTATCTTATTACCATCCCAGTGCCTGCGGAATATACTCACCACCGCCCTCCTTGCTTCTCGGGTGAGTAAACTGAGGCTCCAGGGGTGAAAGCAAATTGTCCAAGATCTCTCCCCTGGGGATAGAAGAGCCTCACTGCTCTGTGCCACATCATATCACACTGGTCCACGCCAGACAGTGTTCCTCGTGTGAGCACCAAGGCATCCGCCTATCTGTTCTACCCCAGCCCAGACAAGGGTGACAGAGCTGGCTGTTGGGAGCTCACCCACACAATCGGCAGTGGACCAGAGCTGCAAACTGCTGGGGGCTCTAAGAAGATATCCTCCATCCCAGGCCTGGAAGAACAAACATTTATTCAAGAAAAAAAAAAATGGTGCCCATCTGCAGAAGGCTTGACTTGCAAAGGTAATTCAAAGATGGGCCGTTTAGGGGAGGGCTGGGACTCCAGAGTTCACGCTGCTGAGCAGGCCTTTTCTTATGGGGCTATTCATTCACCAAACTATTACTTATGGGGTACCTACTAAGTGTCAGCCACAACGCAGAACATCGCCAGGCACCCAGGGAGCTCACGCCCCGGTCAGGCAGCTGGAGGCAGATTTATTGTTGTCGTCAGGGCTGGAACCTGGCCAAGAGCCCTCAGTGAGCTCACGTGCTCCCATGTCTTTGTAAAATTTGCCAGTGTAAGATATTTCAACGGCCATCACTTAAGTCCTCTGTCTCCACTTTTATTTCCTCTCTGTATTAAAAAAAGAAAAGATTCACTTTTGTGCCTACTTAATTTTTGTTCCCTTGGAAGCGCCCCTGGGACAAGGCTGGGAATATAGCTGGTGTAATTTGGAAGGTGTATGGATACTGGCCAGCCAGCAGGGAGGACAGAAGTGGCAAGGTCAACTAGCCAGGAAAGTCTCCCTCTGAGGGTGACTGGAGCTTAATCCCATGAGGCCACTGGGGAGACATGGTATATTGAAATTTTGGTTTTAATATGCTTGGCAAGGTCAGTGACAAGCACCATTACAAAACTTACATTTACTGAGAGGACAGGGGACACATGAAGAAGTGGGAGGCAAGGTGTCAGTCAGGAGTCTAGAAGGGCCAAGAGCAGGAGAAAAACATGACAAGAGCTTTGCAGTGGCAGACATGGTGTTGGCTTGTGGTAATTACCCAGGAGGCTCTGGGGCACCCAGTAGTCCCTCCTTTTCTGCTACCTGGTTATGGAGTGATGAGGGCAGGTCAGAGCTTAGAGAAGGCCGATGGAACGAGGGCTCTAGCTTGGATGGTTCACATCTGAAAGACCCAAGCCTGAGCAAGGCATTTGCCTTCTCCCGGGATCAGTCATGGGCTGGAGCCAGTTCCCTTACAGCCCTGAGGTCATCACCACCACCACACCCCCAACACACACACACTCTTCCCTAGAGCAGGGTACCAGGTTACAGGGGTTGTGGCACCCCATCGGGCTCTGTCCCTTCAAAAGTGGGCAATTACCCTTCGCCAGGCTGCTCTTTGGATAGTCTGGTTTCTGAAGAGAAGCCAGAAAACTGATTTTTGTGTGAAAATTACTTATTTTTAAAAAGTTGGTGGGCTGGAGAGATGGCTCAGCCATTAAGGGTGTGTGTTTTCAATGCCTGCCAGCCCAGGTTCAATTTCCCCAGCGCTCACAAAAAGTAAAGCCAGATCCAAAGTGGCCCATCTGTTTGTTATTCCAGCAGACCTACTGAAGGCGAGTCAGGAGAAAGCTCGCTTCTTTTAGGCAGTTTCAGTTAGGGACCAGAATCCACAGAGAACCACAGGATGCCACCCTGCTACAGCACCACCCCCCCCCCCCCGCCCCTGCCTCCGTAGTCTAGCACACTACCTGGGTGGGCTGACCTTGACTCTGCAAAACAATCAGGTCTTCCTCTTACATATCTGAAAGAGTCTTTTTTTTTTTTTTTTTTCAGTGAACTATAAAGGCTTGTCTATGCTTATCTCTGTCCTTTCTCTGCCCTGTGATCTCTGTCTTCTACGTAAGTCTGGCTTTCTCCTGGGTAGGGGAAAGCACGGTTTCTTGGCCTGGGTAGTTTTCTGCTTGTCTCTGCTTTATGCTTCAGGGTAACCTCTCACTTTAATTACATGTGTGTTTTCCCTCTGATCTGTGGGTCTAACATGTGTGTATTTCCTTTACACTCTAGACCTACCCCTACCTGTGTAATTTCTCTAAAGTTAAGGTAACCGTGGGCGTGACTTTATTACCCTTTTCTCATCTGCGTTTCCCTGGCTCTGCTTTGGTACTTTCTGACTTCTGTTCTTCCTTAAGCCATCACCACTGCCTCTCAACTTGTTCCATGGGGAGGCTCAGGGCCAAGGCTGTGCCTTCCACATGAGTGAGTGTTTCTTCTAAATCTCTCTAAATCAGCTCTTAGATCCTATCTTCCGCGTGCTTGTGACTCTGCTCCAGCCTTTTCCTGGACCCCACTCTCCCTTAAATAAACCCCACAACTTATGATTTCTCCCTAAATAAACTCAATAATATATAATTTATCCTTCTTGAGTCCATTTTTATTAATTCTTTGTTAAAAATGGGATGAGGGCCCAAAATTAGGGTTCATAAGTTTGGGAAACCGCTTGAATCCCCAGATCCTGCATCCCTATGACAATGGGAGGTGGAGCCAGGAGAATCTGAAGTTTGAGGCAAGAGACTCTCTCACAGAAAGTAGAGCACAAACACCCCAAGGTTGTCCCCTGATCTCCACCTACATGCCATGGCACACGTGTGCCTCCCCCACATACATGCAAACAGCACTATTCCAGCCAAACAGAGTGTTGCTTCAGGAAGGATCACACGTTAAACCTGTCGTGTTCCAACTTGCTGTTCACTTCTCCCGTGGGTGTTCCAGAGGCCCTGTCTGCTGGCGTCTCTATTTGACTCACATGGTGTTGACGTGGGAGCAAGATCTATCTGGTGAAACCCCAGCTCTGAGACCTCCACATTGTCAGAGCTGGAGTAGGCCACTGTGCTTCTTGTACCTCAGTTCCCTCATCTGGAAGGCACCTATTAACAGGGTCAGAAGAGCTCAAAGGCCTGCAGTGGGCTAAACTTACAATGGGGAACAAGTGACAATTCTTCATGTTGAGGCAGTTTAGGGGTGACAGGGCCCCAAAAGCAAAAGCAAGGAATGTCCTTGAGCCTTGTCCTTGCAGTTTCCACTTTGCTGGAGGGCAGAAAAGAATCTGGCTTCTCTGAGCTGGAGCAATGGCTTAGGGGTGAAGGCACTTGCCTTCGAGGCCTAATGACTCAGGTTCGATTCCCCAGGACCCATGTAAGCCAGATGCACAAGGTGGCACATGCATCTGGAGTTTGTTTGTAGTGGCTGAAGGCCCTGGTGTGGTGCTCGCTCTCTCCGTCCCTCCCCATCTCTCCCTCAATCAAGTAAATAAGATAGTTTATAATAAAAAAAAAAGAAGAAGAAGAATCTGGCTTTTCTTATTTCTTGCTGTCTAAAGGAGTTCCCTCTCTAGATTGTTTCTCCTTAAACTCAACCTGAGTCCCTCCCTAAAAATGAGGTCCCTTTCCTAGGATAGTTCCCTTTCCTGGAGGATTAAAAAGAGCCCCTATGTTGAAACCTGGCCTCGAAGCTGGTCAGTTTTACCCCTTACTAGAACCTAGAAAAGACCCTAGTCTGGACCTCTAGGTGGGTTTTTTCATGTCCAGAAACCCTCCCCAGCTGCAGGAGCTTTGCCTTCCTTCCTCCCTTCTCTTTCATTCTATCCATGATTTAATAAAATCTCTCTAAACGATACCCTCTGGCCTGTAGATTTCGTTCTTTGAATTCATAAGAGAGAGCCTGGAGGCTATGACTCAATGGAAGTATGTGTGACCACGACAGTCTGGAACTCTAACTCCTGGGTTACAGTCCAACCAACAGCTAAGAAGGGCTCTGGCGTTCTCAAAGACACCCCAACTTCCTGTATCAACGCAGTACTCCTCCATCCTGTGTTAGCTGGTGACATCCCAGAAATGCTGTGATGGTTGGGGCTGTGGTTCCTGGTCCCCAGGGTCTCAGAGGCATGCTCCATGCTCAGTGAACCACAAGGGAAATACCTCCCGCTGTGGGCTTGTTTAATCCGCCTTCCACTTCTGAGGGAGGCTTGACCTTGAATGCCCTCTTCTCTGATGGCCGCAGCTGAAATAAATCACTGTTGGTTTGGCCTCTGAGGCTGTACCATGTGGAATGAAAAAATCCTTCCGGGGAAGGCAGGGCTTTGTCCATTGTTTAGCAAGGTCACAGCTCCAGACACTTTCTTCCCAGGGGCCTTGGGGCATGATGGTAAGGGTTCCAAAGGAGGTGGGTCCCAAATGCACCCCAGGCTCAGCCCTTAGAACCTCTTGGCCTTTACATGTTCATCTTGAATTCCCTTCCAGCTAGAGAAGGCCTGAGGACCCCACCAAACCCAGACCCCAGGAAGTGAGCTAACTCCAGCCACCAATTTCTGTTCTCTGGTAAGTCAGAACAGATGAGGAGGCAAGGCCAGGGGGATGGCTAAGCAGGTAATGTTTACTACAAAAATCATGAAGCCCAGAGTTCAGATCCCCAGCACCCATGCATCTGGGTATGACAGCCCACCTGTCATCCCAGTGCTCAGGAGGTCGAGACTGGGGGATCCCTGGAATAAGCTGGATAGCTAGAGTAGCTAAATCTTCCAGCTCTGGATTCAAAGGAGAGCCTGCCTCAGTAAATAAGGTGGAGAGTGACAGGTTCGAATACAGAGGCTCTGAGACCACACATTTCAGGAACAGAGAGTTTAGTAACAGCTCAGATTGGGACTTTTGGGCAATGTGGAGGGGCAAGGAGCCAGGAGAGTCAGTGGTGGGTTGCAGTGCTGCCAAGTGTAGAAGTGACATCATGTGGCAGGTCAGCAGGGGGAGGGGAGTCAGGTGCAAGCCTAGAAGTGAGAGAGATAGAAGAGAAGAGAGAAAAGGTGCTCATGTAGAAAAGCAAGCTAAGGAAGATAAGATAGGGAGATACAGAGAAACATGCACCTTGCTTCAGGAAAGAGGCCAGAAGAGGATCAGAGAGCGACAGAAGAGTACCAAGCCTTTAATATCCATGGCCTTGGCAAGTGGCAGACTTGCTGAGCAGGAGAAGGGGCCTGTGAGGGTATGGGCCAGTGATCTGTTAAGGAGATAGGCTGCCTAGATCCACTGGCGAGTGAGCCCTTTGAGGAAGCAAGCCCTTCCCTTGGAAAACCCTCAGTTGGGGACAGCTGGGAGGAGGAGGCAGCTCTCAGACACTAACAGCAATTGATGTCAATCTCTAGACTATATGCATACACACATACGTGTACACACACATGCACACACTCACACCACTCAAATATGTATGCAAAAATTTTTTAAGACAGAAGGAGGTTGCATGTCCCTTTTGTAATTTGCATAAAGGAATCTACTCTTGGCACGTGGGTCAGCCTGAAAACTCAGGCAACAGCACAGTGGTGTGATGGCATGTCACACAGATCTGAGGATGTAGTCACTGGACATCCTCTGAGCATCCTGTCCACTAGAAGAGAGACTGCACAGCCTAGCTTGGGGACTTCAAGGGCTCAGGTCTAATTTGGACACTTTCTTCCCTGTGAGGACTGTAAGCAACCCAAATGTAAGGTTTTTATTTATTCATTTGTTTGTTTGTTTGTTTGCAAGCAGAGAGAGAGAGCACGATTGAAGAGAGATAGAGAAAATGGGCACACCAGAGTCTCTAGCCGCTGTAAATGAACTCCAGATGCATGCACCACTTTTTGCATCTGGCTTTACGTGGGTTCTGGGGAATAAAACCCAGGTCATTAGGCTTTGCAGGCAAGTGCCTTAACTGCTAAGCCATCTCTCCAGCCCAGGCTCTTATTCTTTTTTTTTTTTTTCGAGGTAGGGTCTCCCTCTAGCCCAGGCTGACCTGGAATTTACTATGTAATCTCAGGGTGGCCTCGAACTCACGGTGATCCTCCTACCTCTGCCTCCCAAGGGCTGGGATTAAAGGCACGTGCCACTACACCTGGCTAGGCTCTTATTCTTTATGCCACATCTTTTGTAATAGTCCCTGAGCCTTGGAGGTTGTGACTGTGCTCAGGGTCTAGGAAAGTCCTTGAACCCCAAATCCTAGGTTCATGTCTAATTTTTATTTATTTATTAGAGAGAGAGAATGGGCGCACCAGGGCTTCTAGCCACTGCAAATCACGTCTAATTTTTAAAACTATTTAATTTAATTTATTTATTTGAGAGAGAGAGAAAATAAAAATGGGTGCACCACTGCAAATGAACTCCAGATGCATGCAACCCCTTGTGCATCTGGTTTATGTGGGTCCTGGAGAATCGAACCTGGGTCCTTTGGTTTTGCGGGCAAATGCCTTAACCACTAAGCCATCTCTCCAGCCCCGTGACTAATTTTTTTTTTTTTTTTGGTTTTGCAAGGTAGGGTCTCACTCTGGTCCAGGCTGACCTGGAATTGACTATGTAGTCTCAGGGTGGCCTTGAACTCTCGGCGATCCTCCTACCTCTGCCTCCCGAGTGCTGGGAGTAAAGGCATGCGCCACCACGCCCAGCCCGTGACTAATTTTTAATCTAAGAATTGAATAAAAAAGGCTGAGAAGGATAATGATTAAATTATTATTATATTTCTTGAGGGAAGTACAGAACCAAGGAAAGGCACCCACACTGTCTAGAGATCCCACGTGGAGGGCCTGGGAAACTATGAAAAGAGAGGAAAAAAAAAGTTCAAAAGCTCTTGCAACGTGGGGAGCTGGAGTGGGTAAGGAGGCCATGTGGGGAGTAAGGGCTAGGGTGCCCTCCCCTCCGTTGGCCCAGGCCCAACCAAGGGAAAGCTCACCAAAAGCTGGAAGTTCTTAAGTGGTCAGGCAGCTCCGAAAGCGTGCCCTACCCTTTCCAAAATACTTATAACCTTATAGTGGTGGGCCTTGTCCTCAGGCTCAGGTGAACCAGAGGGACAGCTGGCTGGCTAGGGCTAGGAGCTATCTCAGGAAGGGGCTAGCCATGTTCTGGGGGCTAACTTTGACCAACTATAATGTTTAAATCAAAGATCTCCCTCCCAGGAGGGGCCCAGGTTGCTTGTGGAAAAATAGATGTAAGAAAGAGATAAGAATTCTAGTAAGTGCAGACCATCCTGCGTTTTTACTTGTAGGGGCCCAGTCAATTTAACTGTCCACTCCCTCTCAATAGAGATGTCTCACTTAGTGCTGTCACTTCCTCTGAGCACTTTGGTGAGTTCTGAGTCACCCCGATGGGCACTGCCATTTGAAAAGAGAAGCCTCTCTAACCAAAAGTGAGAGTAGCATTAAGATATGGGCATAAATATAAGTATTTAGAGGGCAGTTTGATAGACATAAATAATGTATCCATTTAACCAGACAACAGCAGAAGTTTCCCTATGTAGGACTTGTGACGTCCCAAGCCATAGGCTCTTGATTAGGTTTTCAGGCCTCAAATCCAATCAGATGGCAATTGGTTTCCTCCAAAACAGACATGCCACCATTGCACCCATTGGTACATTTGGCTTGGCTTGCCAGCCACAAAGCTTGCAGGGTTCACTGCTAGTTAAGACCATTGATGATTTTTCTCCCTGAGCAGGCTGCATTCCAGCTCTTTCCAGCATCATGATAGCTGGTCAACAGGAAGGAGGCTTCAAGCTCAGCTCTAGCTTGTGGAGCCCAGGCATGTGGAATCTTTAGCAATAGGGTTTTACCATCTAGTTCTGGTGGAAAACCAAGTGCCTGTAGTGTTTATGGGGTCTCCCTGACCAACAATTCTCTGGAAGGTGTCCCACTCCTGACAGTGAAATTTTCTAGTAACAATCTATGGCTTCTGAGTACAATATTACCTATCTTTTTAAAAAGTTTAATTTTACTTATTTAGTTATTTGAGAGAGAGAGAGAAAGAGGCAGACAGAGGGAGAGAGAGCAGAGAGAGAATGGGCACACCAGGGCTTCTAGCCACTGCAGACGAGTTCCAGATGTATGTGCCCCTCTTGTGCATCTGGCTAACGTGGGTCCTGGGGAATTGAACCAAGGTCCTTTGGCTTTTTATTTATTTTTTATTTTTTGGTTTTTGCAAGATAGGGTCTCACTCTGGTCCAGGCTGACCTGGAATTAACTATGTAGTCTCAGGGTGGCCTCGAACTCTAGGCGATCCTCCTACCTCTGCCTCCCCAGTGCTGGGATTAAAGGTGTGCGCCACCATGCCCGGCTGGTCCTTTGGCTTTGCAGGCAAGTGCCTTAACGGCTAAGCCCAACATTATCTATCTTCACTTTGTCCCAAACTCTATTTTTTTTTAACACATATATTATTAGGTAGCAAAGAAAGAGTTTCCAAATGGCTTGTTTATGAAGTCTTAAAAAGTGTGGCTTGTCTTATCTGCAAACAAGAAAACAATATTGCCTACCTCATTGAGAGGCAGGAAGGAATAAAAGAGGTAAAAGCCTAGTGAGGGCCTGCACTCTGTCTCCCCAAGCTAAGCTCTACCCACAAATTAAACTAGTTTCCTCCATGCATTGAGCTGTGGTATTGTAAACAGGTTCATGTTACTTGCACAACTCAGGAGCACACACCAAGGCTGTGCACACAGCAAAGGACCAGCAGAGCCGGGGTTGGAACCCTGGGGGCAGCACAGATGATCTTGGCTGAAACAGTGAGGTATTGCTTTTGCAAAGTACCACAGACATGGGGCTGGGGATGTGGCTCCTTGGTAGACTGCTTGCTTAGCACGTATGATGCTCTGGAGCTGATCTCCAGCATGGCATAAACGCAGCATAGTGGCACACGGGAGGTGGAGACAGGAGGATCAGAAGTTCAAGGTCACCCTCAGCTACATACTGAGTTGAGTTTGAGACCAATCCAGGCTATATGAGACCATGTCTCAAAAAATAAAAAAAAGCAGAGAGATGGCTTAGCGGTTAAGCTACAAAGCCAAAGAACCAAGATTCAATTCCCCAGGACCCATGTAAGGCAGATGCACAATATGAGATGCATGCTTTCAGCCTCTGGAGCTGGAGGCCCTGGCGTGCCCATTCTCTTTCTCTCTCTCTCTTTCCTCTTTCACTCTGTCAAATAAATAAATAAATAAATAAATAAATAAATAAATAAATAAATAAATAAATAAAAATTAAAGCCAGGTGTGGTGGTGCACGGCTTAAATCCCAGCACTTGGGAGGCAGAGGTAGGAGGAGTGCCATGAGTTTGAGACCACCCTGAGGCTACATAGTGAGTGCCAGGTCAGCCTGGGCTAGAGTGAGACCCTATCTTGACAAACCAAAATAATAATAATAATAATAATAATAATAATAATAAATAAATAAAATAAAATCACACTTTTTTAGCATTGGCTAAAAATGAAAAATAATTTGAAAGGAGAGGAATATCTTTTAAAAAGTTAAGTACTAGATGTTGGGGGCAGGCAGAACATAGCCAGGGAGCCAGAGAACTCTTTGGTCAAGAAACTGGCAAGTTGAGGTGAGAATAGCAAGTTCAATGCGGCAGGGTGGGGTTTGCAGCTCCCAGCAGCCACTCTGCTGAGGAGAAGGAACACAGACCCCAGAGGATGGTAGAAAGTAGAACCCACAAACACAATGGCCACCAGTCACAAGCACCCCAACTCCTAAAATTGGTGATCAGTGTCCTCTACGTTCAGCAAGTGAGGATACCTAGGCTTAGAGCAATGAATTTACTTCACAGGAAGTCCAAGTAGCAGAGGCATTCCTGGGACCCCCCTAGAGAAACAGCCTCAGGCCTGGCCCAAGGTCAAGCTGAAGAGGGCTGGCTTTGCTAAAGGCAGCTTTCCTGCCCTCTGGCTCTGGTCCCTCAGAGGAAGGGACACCTCTGCAAGGGGTCTTGGGGGAGAGCTCACTGACTTTCTTAGTGGGCCTTTTTCCTCACCCTGGAGGACATCAAACACTTCTGGGTTTTTTCTCTGGAAGTGCTTGATAAGTGTCATCTGGTTGCTCCAGGGCAGAGCCCAGCCAGAGCGGGACATTAAAGGGAAACTGACATGTGGAAGGAGTCCAGGAGGGTGGACAGTCCTGCTCTTTGATCCTGCAGGCCTTTGAGTCTACCCTCTGTGGAGGAGCCTGGTGTTCCTAAAGCCATTACAGCAAGTCAAAACCAAAGTATTTACAGCACCGTCAGGTTTGCCCTGGTGACCCAGGGAGTCCCCTTCTTCTTGTCAATGTTTTCAGTCAATAAATAAATGGAGACAACAAGGGATCAGGTACTCTGGGCACAGACCAGGCTCCTGGGGTGGGAGCCAGCCTCACACACACATAGCTCACAAAAGCATCCTTCCCGAAGCTGCAGAATCTTCCAATGGTACAACCTTTTGTACAGTACCCTCCTTCCCTCCTCCGGAGCTAAATGTTTGCTAAGAGAGTAGGTAAAGAGATGGCGGAGATTGCTCAGTGGGTAAAGCACCTGCTGTACAAGCATTAGGACCTGAGTTCAGATCCCCAGCACCCACATAAAATGCAAGGCATGGCAGTGTGCATTTATAATTGCAGTGCTGGGGAGGTAGAGACTAGGGAGGAGGACACGTGGAGTTTTTCGATTTAGCTAGTGTAGCCAAAATATAAGGTTGACCTCTGGGATTTGAAAACACACATGCACCTACTCTGAACACATGCATGCACCCACATACATCAGGCACCATACACATACACATGCAAAAAGCAGAGGAGGTACAGAGGGCCAGGGGGAGAGCTCAGTCAGTAAATTGCTTGCTATGCAAATGTGAGGATCTGAATTCCATCCTAGAACCCACATAAGGCAGGGTAACATAAGTATGTAATTGCAATGCTAGGGAGGTGAAAACTAGATCCCTTGGGCTTCCTGGCCAGCAGTCTAGGCTAATTGGTGAGCTCCAGGCCAATGAGAGACAGTGTCTCAAAAGATTGATGGCACCAGAGTAACCATACCTGATGCTGTCCTCTGGCTTATGTGTGTGTGTATGCACACAAAGAGTTGGTACAGTAGAGTCAGTTCTGGCCTTGAGGCAAGGAAGGGGGCTCAGATTTGGCCACATATGTAAATGAAGTCTCCATGTGTAATGGTTCTACTTTCTTCCTCTCCATGGGTAATGTTCCACTTCTAGAGCCATTCCTTCCTCTCCACAGGAACGATTCCTTCCCCTCCACTGCCTATGTTCCACTTCTGGAACCATTCCTTCATCTCCACGGGTAATGTTCCACTTCTGGAGTCATTCCTTCATCTCCATGGGTAATGTTCCATTTCTGGAACCATTCCTTCCTCTCCACGGGTAATGTTCCACTTGTGGAACCATTCCTTCATCTCCACGGGTAATATTCCACTTCTGGAACCATTCCTTCATCTCCATGGAAAATGTTCCACTTTTGGAACCATTCCTTCATCTCCACGGGTAATGTTCCACTTGTGGAACCATTCCTTCATCTCCACGGTAATGTTCCACTTCTGGAACCATTCCTCCGTCTCCACGGGTAATGTTCCACTTCTGGAACCATTCCTCCGTCTCCACGGGTAATGTTCCACTTCTGGAA
>PVKW010026895.1:0-28690 GCA_004027895.1 Orientallactaga bullata
ACATAGTGTTAGAAGGATTAGCTCAAGCAATAAGACAGGAGAAAGAAATCAAAGTGATACAAACTGGAAAGGAAGAAGTTAAGTTAGCCCTATTTGCAGATGACATGATTCTATACATAAGTGACCCGAGAACTTCCATCTCAAAACTCTTAAAGGTGATTAGTGCCTTCAGCAAAGTAGCAGGATACAAAATCAATGCACAGAAATCAGTAGCCTTTCTGTATGCAAATGACAAAGAGACAGAAAAAGAAATAACTAAGATCATCCCATTTTCAATTGCAACAAAGAAAGAAAATACCTTGGAATAACATTAAGGAAGTGAAAGACCTATACAATGAAAACATAAAAACTCTCAAAAAAGAAATTGAGGAGGTCCTACAAAAATGGAAAGACCTCCCATGCTCCTGGATTGGTGGAATTAACATTGTGAAAATGACAATTTTACCAAAAGCACTTTATAGATTCAATGCAATGCCAATAAAAATCCCAACTTCCTTCTTCAATGAGATAGAAAACACTATCTCAAAATTCATATGGAAAGGCAGAAGGCCCCAGATATCCAAGCTCATCCTCAGCAAAAGAAACACCTCTGGAAGCATCACCATACCTGATCTAAAGCTATACTACAAAGCCATTGTAATAAAAACAACATGGTACTGGCATAAAAACAGGAATATAGACCAATGGAACAGAATTGAAGACCCAGACTTTGGGTCAAGTAACTACAGCTATTTGGTATTTGACAAAGGCCCTACCAATGCAGAATGGAGAAAAGACAGCATCTTCAACAAATGGTGCTGGACAAACTGGACAACCATATGTAGGAAAATGAAACTTGACCCACACATCTCTGGGTGTTATAAGTCTGCACCTAGGAAGGTAAGGGAGGAAAAAGATAGATAATGTAAAAGATCAAGATACCACCAAATGTGGGCTAGAAGAGAGCTACACATATAAAATTCCCTCCAAAACATATATGGTCATCCCTTCTATCTAGTACTAACTTCTCTCTTCGTTGGAGAATTTGCTTATCTTTTTTCAGGTGGACAACAAACCTGAAGGGAGGATCAGCTAACCACACCCCACCAGGGCCCCAGTTGAAACCATAGAACAACTCAGGGGAAGGGCAAGAATACAGCGTTCATGGTGATTATGACACCAGAAAAAAGCTGAAGGAGATAAACACAGAGAACATCCAACTCCAACTAAGCCAGATATCCAGAGACACAGAGGCTCCCCAAACCTCACCACTGAAGCAGAACTAAAATGACCCCAATGTGGCTCAGGGAAACTTGTGGAAGAGGGGGTGGAAAGATTGTTAGAGTCACAAGTTGGGGCTTTATGCACAGAACTGGGGCCTATCCACCAGAACTCTTGACTAACCTCACAATGTATGACCCACATTCCCCATTGATGAGGGTCCCTTTGAAAGTGGGAGGACAGGGAGGAGGACAATGGAACCAATACTATGAATGTAAAATCAGAATAATATAAATAAAAAATATATATTAAAAAAAAAAGAAAAGGTGGTAACCTGAAATGTCATTCCTCCCTCCACTAGGATTGCCCTTTGTATCAGTTTCCACATGTAGGAGGAAGGACTGCTGAGCTCAGTAGTTTAGTCAAATTCTACCTGAGTACCCTTTCAGATGAGGACTTCTGTAAGAATACTCTGGCAGGAAGGAGTATGCTGACAGAAATCCTCATCTGTGAGCTGTCTCTGGGGACATACTTCCATAGACATTTATTTTTGTGCACAGAACCCCTTCATTGACATTTTCAGTTTATGTTCTCTCCTTTTAAGTCAATTTGGATTGTCATAAACTAGAGCCTTCCATAGGCATGGACAGAGGAAACAAGATAATATGTGTCAGAGAGGACAAAGGACTCTTGGGAACTGGGCTAGAGGACATTCATATGATATTCTGGCAAAGGGTCTGGCTGCATTCTGCCCGTGTTCTGAGAACTTGACACTGTACTTAAAACTAACAGTTGGGGGAATGGGAAGATGGCTTAGTGGTTTAAGGCACTTGCAAAGCCTGCTGGCCTAAGTTCATTTACAAAGTCATCTATGTAAGCCAGATGCTAAAAGTGGTGCAAGAATCTGGTTTTCATTTGTAATGTCAAGAGGGCCTGTTGTACCCAAACACACACACACACACACACACACACACACACAATCAAATAAGTAAATGAAAAATTTAAAAAATAATGAAATAATTTCTTTGGTGGAGGAAACATCAAGACAGTATAATTCAGGTTATATCATAATTAATGCTCTTTTTCAGATCTACAGTAAGAGAGAAAGCAAAAAGAAGAAAAATATGAAGCTTCGTTAGGAAAAGTGTGTGAGCAATTTTGAAGTTCCATACAAGAGTGAAAACCTCAATATTTTCATTTACTTGTGTGTGTGTGTGTGTGTGTATGTGTGTGTGTGTGTATGTGTGAACATGTCAGGGTCTCTTGCTACTGTAAAAAAAATGTTTATCTGACTTCTTGTGAGTAGCTGGGGAATTGAACCCAGACCAGTACGCTTTATAAGCAAATGCTTTAACTATGAACCATTTTCTCAGTCCCGGTTTTGCTATTTTGATATGTTCTTTGATCATGTTCAGCCCCTCTGTTACCCTTTCTTTCTTATCTCCTCCCTCCCTGCTCCTCTTCCACTTTCACAACACTGCTTCATCCCCTTTTAATTTACATTCTTGCTTCTAGCTTCTACATATGAAAAAAAATGATATTTATTTTAGTGGGACTGGCTTATTTCACTTAACAGGATGACCTCTAGTTTCATCAATTTTCTTGCAAACAAAATGTTTATTCTTACTCATTGCTGTATATCCAGTATATAGACTATATTTTCTCTATACATTCATATGTCAGTGGGCACACAGACTGGTTCCATAACTTGGCTATTGTGTACAGTGCCACATTAAACATGGATACATGTATACCTCTATAGTGCTGATTTTTATTTTCTGAAGAACATATACTTTCATTTCCACAGTGGCTATACTAATGTACATGTCCACTAGCAGTGAATATGGTTATTCCTCCATTTCTTCCTCAGAAATAATTTATCTTCTTGATGGCAGCTGTTCTAACTGGGGTGAAATGGAGTCTCAGTGTAATTTCAATTTGCATTACCTGAGGGCCAAGGATGTTGAACATTTTTTCATGTATTGATTATCCATTTGTACTTTTTCACTTGAAAAGTATCTGCATTTCTACTTCCCCATTTATTAATTGCGTTATTTATTCTTTTGTTATTTAATTTTTGCACTATTTAAAGAATCTATGTTAATCTTATAAGATGTATAGATGACAGAGGTTTCTATTTTTCCTTTGGCAATGTAGTTTTAAATTTGATGCAGTCACATCTGTCAATTTCCTGAGCATTTCAGATTTCAGATTCAGACTTCAGAGAATCAGTATCTATGCCTAGGTTGTGCCACAGTTTTCTCCATGCTACCGCTAGTAATGTCACAGTTTCAGATCTCACGTCAAGGTCTTTGATCAAGTTTGAGTTAATTTTTGTACAGGTAGAGAGACAGTGATCTAGTTTCAGTCTTCTATATGTATATGTATATGTCCAGTTTTTCCACTAATGCTTATTAAAAAGGCTGTTGTGTTTTCCAATTGTCATATTTGCTGCCTTTTTCTTTTTTCTTTAACTTGATAACTTTCATAAATATAATGAACCATGATCCTAATCCTCTCTCAATACCCTCCCCTTTTCCCTTCCTAAATCCCCCTTTACTGAATCCCTTCTTCTTTTTAATTAGTTTCTTTTCTATTCTGATGCCATCATTTTTCCCTCCTATTATGCAGGTCCACAATGATTGCTGAGTCTTGGAATGTGTAATAGAGATGTCTCACTTAGTGTTGAATGCCCCATTGTCATTTCTTCTTAGCACTTTGTCTATTGTTGTGTCAACAGAGTCATCACTGTCATCTGAAAAGAGAAGTATCTCTAACCAAAAGCGAGAGTACCATTAATATCTGAGTATAAACATAAGTGTTTAGAGGGAAGTTTGTTGGTCATTATATATCAATTTAGCAAAGCAGCAGTAGTAGTTCCCTCCTTAGGACTTATGGCCTCCTCTTGCTACCTTTTTCAAGAACCAGATAATTGTGGCTGCATGGGCTTATTTCTGGATCTCCAACATGGTGTGTGTGTGTGTGTGTGTTTGCCAGTGCCATGCAATTTTTTTTTTTAACCATGGCTCTGTAGTATAGCTTGATGTCAAATATTGAGGTGCTTCCAGAGTAACTCTTTTTACTCAACACTGCTTTGGTTATTCAGAGTCCTTTGTATTTCCATATGAATTTTAGGATTTTTTTGTTTTTGTAAAGAATGTCATTTGAATTTGATGGGATTATATTTAATTTTCATATCAACTTTGGGACTAGGTTTAGACCATTTTAATAAGATTTATCCTGCCAATTCAAGAGCATAAAAAGTCTTTCCATATTCTAGTATCTTCTTTAGTTTATCCTTAGATATTTTCTTTTTAAAGTTATTATGAATTTCTTATTGTAACTTATTTCCTTTTCTGGTGTAATTGTGTATGCTGGTTAGAGTTTGATGTCAGGTGTCTTCATCAATTACTTTTAATTTTTTGAGATATAGTATCTTACTAAACCTTCAGCTAACCAATCTGGCTAGATTAGCTAGCCAGCCGGCAGTAAGGATCCTCCTGTCCCTGCTTCCCAACCACACCCACCATTTACATAAGTGGTGGGGAATCCAATGCTTGTGCTGCAAATCCACTGACCATCTCCACAACACACAACATTTTAGTGTGTAGCTGAACTCAATTTGCAAATATTTTATTCAGAATTCTTGCATCTATGTTTATCAAGGAAATTGGCCTATAGTTTTCTTATTGTTGTCATGTATTTGTCTAGTATTCATATCAGAATAATACTGGTTTCATAATATGAGTTTGGAACTATTTCTTGCTTTGGAATAACTTGAGGAGCACTGGTGTTAATTCATCTTTGAAGGCCATGTAGGATTCATCAGTGTATCAGACTGGCCTTGGGTCAATCTCATTGCTCGTTATTGGTCTTTACAGAATTTTTTGGTTTCTGTATTTTTTCTACATTTTCTTGATTTAATTTTAGATCTACTAAATCTATTAATTTATCCTATATCTTCAACTTTATTGGAATATAACTGTTCAAAATAATCCTTAGTGGTCCTGTGGATTTCAGTGATACCTGTTGTAACATCCTTTCATTAATTTTATTAATTTGTGTTCTTGTTTTTTCTTTTTTTGGTTTTTTGAGGTAGGGTTTCACTCTAGCTCAGGCTGACCTGGAATTCACTATATATTCTCAGGGCCTCAAACTCTTGGCGATCCTCCTACCTCTGCCTCCCCAGTGCTAGGATTAAAGGCATGTGCCACCATGCGTGGCTAATTCTCTTTCTTTTGGCCAGTTTGGCTAAAGGCTTGATAATCTTAATCTTTTTTCTTTTGAAGACTGACTCTTTTTTGTGATCCTTCATAATATTCTATTAGTTTATATGTCATTAATTTCAGCTCTGATCTTTATTATAGCTTCCCTTCTACTAATTTTGGAATTGGCTTGTTCTTGTTTTATAAGACCTTGAGGTGTACTGTTAGCTTTTTGTTGACATCTCTCTGTGTTTTTTTTTTTTTTTCATGTAGGCATTTATGGCTATAAACTTCTCTCCTTGAACTGATATTATTGAATCTCTTAGGTTGGATTATGTTTGTTTTCATTTGATTCTATGATTTAAAAAAATTGTACAAATAATTTTTAGGAAATATTTTTTTACATATAATTGTCTGGCCCTTTTAAAATTTTCATGTATTCTGTGAGGCATGGCATATTATCAAATAAAGAAATAGTTGGCCAATGTCCCATTCATTAAAATAATTTTTCCTATATTTATGTGATATTTCATCCTGAAATATGGATTTAGTCTTGTGATTATGTTACATTCAGCTATTCACATGCTGTACCATCCTATACAGGGTTTGTAGGATAGTTCCATATTGTTGGGGGTCCCTGCTAGGGCCAGCCCAGGAGGGATGGCAGGGTCTCTGCCAAGTTGTGGTGAGAAGCGCGGAATTACGACATTTACTCTGAGAGTTGGGTGGAAGCGGCAGAGGGCAAGCTGCCACAAACTTGTGTATTCAAGAAGTGTAGGGGTTGTAAGGGGTTTGGCTGGCCAATCATTGTATGGAGTGGTCACCTGTTTGTGACCAATGACAGCCTGTCTCTGGACAGATCATCTCGTAGCAGGTTTCTTGCGAACATGGGACTGTAGCTGTTGTCACACCAGGCCTGCGCAGGACGCCATGTCCACAGAAGCCACTTCCTGGTTTCTTCTGCCATGCGGTCTGGCTAGGGCCAGACCTGCATTGTGCCATACATATCCTCCTTTTTGTTTTTATTATTGGCAACCCTGGGAGGCGTTTTTTTTTGTTGTTGTTGTTTGTTTGTTTGTTTGCCAAGCCATTGTTGAACCCAGGCCCCAAGGGATCATCACATGCGACGGTGCCTGTCTTAGGTTGCCCCATCTCATGGAGTCTTACACGTCATTGACCACCTGCCATCCTAGTGAGAAAACCCAAGGGGTGTGGCCTGGTTTCTTTTAGCATGTGGTCTGGCTAGGACCAGACCTGCATAGTGCCATACTCCATATCAGGAAGGGATAATCCCCCTGAAGTCCTAAAGAGAGTTTGTAAGATAGTTCAATATCAAAAAGGGATAATCCCTTTGAAGTTCTAAAGAGTGTTAGTAGGATAGTTTCATATTGGGAAGAGATAATTCGTCTGAACTTCTATGGAGTGTTAGTAGGATAGTTCATATGAGGATGGGGCAATACCCCTGAAGCCCTATAGAGGGATTTTAGGATCATTCCATATCAGGAAGGAATCATCCCTCTGAAGTCATACAAAGAGTTTGTAGGATAGTTCATATCAGGAAAGGATTCCTTTGGTAAATAGGAAGTGTTGGTCATGCTTACCATATGCACCTTAGGGATGGTAACACACCCTCGGTAGTTCTTCAGATGTTCACAGTAAAGATTACCTTCTGTACTCTATCACAACACAGGAAACATCACAAACATCTCTGAATGACTTGAAAAGTAAAAACTCCAAAGTGTCACAGGTAATTTTAAGTCTACAAACTGTTACAATTAGAGTTACATGTTTATCTTCTAAGCATAGTTACTAATGATGACATAAATATCATACACATGTATATATGTTATTATATTTAATTTCTTAAAATTTATTTGCAAGTAAAGAGACAGAGAGGAAAGAAAGCAAGAGAGAGGGAGGAGAGAGAGAGAATGAGGATGGGCATGCCAGGGATTTCTACCACTGCAAACAAACTCCACGTGTATGCACCACGCCATGAATCTGGCTTTATGTGGGTACTGGGGAATCAAACCCGGGTTACACATGCACACATACCCAAGCAAAAGAGAGGCTAACCAGTGGAAGAAGAAAAGCTTGCACTAGTTCACATGAATGAGAATGAGATCTCTAATTGTCAGTGACAGGAGAATGTAGGATCATAGTGCTATAAAAGAGACAGACAGTTGTCACCCCTCCCCCACAAATGTTGAACAAAATGGCCAGCTGCTGTCTTGTGGTGTTTATTAACAATGTTCTGACTGCCCAGGGCCTTTGAGAACAGCAACACAGTTCCCGCCACAAATCCAAACTGAAACCAAGTCACAGATGAGTTCTTTAGATATGACCAGACACCTCTGAGTCCAATGAGACTTCCCCCAGCCGGTCACACAATGGGACTTTGTTAATTCAGGGCATGAAGGGAACTCCAGGAAAGGCAGCTGTGGTGGTTCTATAGGAACCCCCTGGCCTGTAACCCAATAGTCAGTGCTTCCTGAGTGGAGTTGGGCACTCCATGAAGGATCACACAGCAGCACGCAGCAGCTCTTTTTTTTTCCTCTGAAGCTAGTTATGCCACCAAAGCCCAGGTCTGGCCTTGTGGAGTGACAGGAGGAAGTGTCTAAAAACCAGTCAGAAATGTGTGAGTCTAAAGGAGAAGGGGGAGGATGAAGAGGAAGGCTTCCTTGGGAAGAGCTTGAGTGTGGCCACAGAACAGGGGAGTGATGGCAGTTATGAATTTAAAGTGGATATGAGAATGACAAGTTTGTAAATTATCACCATGAGTAATCACTTGGGAGAAATACATGTGTAAACATGAAGAGTTGAGGGCTGGAGCCGTGGGCAGGGAAGTGGCCTGCCCTTTCTGTATGCTGCTGACCATGGGGCATGTTTTAAGACCACTTCCTTCCATTTCTCTTATTTCTCTTGACTTTTGTCCATACCAATGACTCCTAGTCATCAACTTGGATTGTGATAGAAAAACAGAAGTTATGACAATTTTGTGTGTCATGTGCATGTGTATGTATGCATGTTTGTCTATGTGTATGGAGTATCCATGTACATATATGTAAAGACCAGAGGTCAATGTTGAGTAACTTCCCCAGGCACTCTCCATCTTATTCTTTGAGACAGAGTCTCTTATTCAACACACAGTTTACTTATTTGGCTAGAGTAGCTAGCCAACAGACCCTAGGGATCCTTCTGTCTCTGCCTCTCCAGTGCTGGAATTACAGTCACACACTGCTACACATGGATTTTATGTAGGCTCTGAGAATTCAAACACAGGTCCTTATGCTTGTATACCAAGCACTTTACCAACTGAGCCCCTTATGGCATTCTTTTTTTCTTTCTTTATTAATTGAAAACTTCCATAATTGTAGACAATAAACCATGGTAATTCACCACCCACTTTTTCCTTTGCAACTCCCCTCTCTATTCTATCCTCCCCCCTCTCAATCAGTCTCTCTTTCATTTTGATGTCACCATCATTTCTTCATATTATACTGGTCTTGTGTAGGTAGTGCTAGACACTGTGAGGTCATGGATATCCAGGCCATCTTGTGTGTGGATGAGTGCATTGTAAGAAGTCCTATCCTTCCTTTGGCTCTTACATTTTTCCCTCCACCTCTTCTGCAATGGACTCTGAGCCTTGGAAAGCAGGATAGAGATGTTTCAGTGCTGACCACTCCTCTGTCACTTCTTCTCAGAACCATGGTGCCTCTGAGTCATCCCAAGGTCACTGCCATCTGAAAAGTTCTCTGACCAAAAGTGAGAGTAGCTTTAACATATGGGTATGAACATTATGAGAAGTGCTTACCAGGCAGTTTGGTAAGCATAATATATACATTTAGCCAGACACCAGCCAACATTATACCACTAAGGCTCATGACTTCCCTCATTATAGGTTTTCAATATCAGGGATGTATCCCCTCCTGTGGAGTGGGCCTCTACCTAAATTAGGGAGCATTTGGTTTCCCCATAACAGACATGCTACTATTGCACCTGTTGGCTCATTTGGCTTGGCTGATCAAATTTAAGGCTTGCAGTATCCACTGTTGAGTATCTCCACTGGTGACTTCTCTCTCTCCCATGGAGCTGCATGCAGTATAGTTTTTTCCAGCTTTATGTCAGCTGGTCTACACGGAGGAGGTTTTCAGCTCAGCTCCAGCAGGATTTCTCAGTGACCTTGCAGCCCAAGCATGTGGTGTCTTCAGCAATAAGGTCTTACCATCTATTCCTGGGGAAACTTAAAGAGCCTCAGCAATGGCCTGTAATGTTTTGGGGGGCATCAAGGATCTTCCTGGCCAACAACTCACTAGAATGTATCCCATCTCTGGCACTGAAAATTTTCTAGTAATAATCTATGGCTTCTGGATGCACGATTGTCCAAAAAAGTAGTTTTCCATATGACTTTTTCATACCCTCATAGGTTTTGATTAACCCTTCCCCCACCTTTCCTTTACTCAATTTCTTCCCCTGACCTCATTTAGGCCTTTCTATACCTTTATGGCATTTTTTTAATTTGAGAGAGACGCATGCTGCACCTTATACATCTGGCTTACGTGGGTACTGGGGAATTGAACCTGGGGGTCCTTAGGCTTAGCAGGCCAAGTGCCTTAACCACTAAGCCATCTCTCTAGCCCTTTATGGCATTCTTCACAAATGTCCTATATAAATATCATTAATCTACTTGTGGTGGTGTTTAGATATAGACCTATGGAGACAAGAAGAAGCTCAGATAAATGCTCCCTCCTCCCTCATACTCTGACTCTCAGTATAGAGCTTGCCTTTTCTAGATTTGAATTTTCCATAGATAACCTTCCATCATTCATTTGGGATTCTACTAACTTATGACTTCATTTAATGTGCCACCATCTGGCAACATTGACAAAGTTGTAACAAACTTTTAAATTATTTCATAGTTAATTCTTTCTTTGAAATTAAAAAAAAAAAGTCTCCATTTTTTTTCTGGCTTCTATTTTTTATGGTTCAATTTAAGGCCCATTTGTTGTTTTGCTTTGTGTGTGCATATTTGTATATGTGCATTTTGTGTGTGTATATGTGTGTGTGTGTGTGTGTGTGTGTGTGTGTAGACCAGGAGTTAACAGCAGGTGCATTCCTCCTTTGCACTCCTATTTTCTGAGGCAAGGTCACTCACTTGAATCCAGAGTTTAACAATTAGCTAATCTAGCTAGCCAGCTTGCTACTGGGATTCCATGTCTTTGGCTCTGGAGTACTGGGGTTATAGGTGGTTTACCATGACCACCCATCATTTACTTGGGTGCTAAGGATACAAACCCAGGTCCTCATGATTGCATGGTGAGTACTCTATTCACTGAGCCTTCTCCCCAACTTCCAAGGTTCAGTTTTAAAATACATGTAACTATTTTTAGGTCTCAGAGAAATTTCATTAATGTAAACCTACAGAAGGAAGAGTTTTAAGTGGTCAAAAAATGATAGTTCTTAGCTGGGTGTGGTGGCGCATGCCTTTAATCCCAGCACTCAGGAGGCAGAGGTATGAGGATCACTGTGAGTTTGAGGCCAGCCTGAGATGACATAGTGAATTCTAGGTCAGCCTGGGCTACAGTGAGATCCTACCTCAAAAAAAAAAAAAAAAAAAAAAAGACAGTTCTTTAATGGGAAAACTGGGAACCTGAGACTTCTTCATAGAAAGCAAAATTCCCCTTGGTTCTATTTATGGGTTTGTTTTCTATCTTTCTTTCTTTCTTTCTTCCTCCCTTCCTTCCTTCCTTCCTTCCCTCCCTCCCTCCCTTCTTCCCTTCTTCCTTCCCTCCCTCCCTCTTTCTTCCTTCCTCCCTCCCTCTTTCTTTCTTTCTTTCTTTCTTTCTTTCTTTCTTTCTTTCTTTCTTTCTTTCTTTCTTTCTTTCTTTTTCTTTCTTTCTGGTTTTGCGAAGTAGGGTCTCACACTGGTCCAGGCTGACCTGGAATTAACTCTGTAGTCTCAGGTGGCTTCAAACTCTCGGCGATCCTCCTACCTCTGCCTCGTAAGTGCTGGGATTAAAGGCGTGCGCCACCATGCCTGGCTGGTTTTCTTTTTCTTTATCCAGGAAGTTTGTGTTTCACCAAAACTTCTCCATGGGGCCTTCTGTATTTTGATGGATTTCAAAGATAAACACAGAGGGTCATCAACATTATTCAAAATCTGAATGCTGAAAGTTATTTACCTCTGAGTTACAAGACAAGTGACAATGAACTCAAGTAAATAGTAAATGGTGTTAGCTTACAATATGGAAAGGGCCAGATTTCACCTCCCAGTTTCCCTATGACCATGTAGATTGGGAATGAAGTGACATGGTTTCCCTCAAATGCCCCTGGTAGAAAATCAGCCCTGAGCATGACACTATAGTGGCATCTCATAGAGCTTCATGACCAGCCCTGCCCTTGGCTAATTAAAGCATAGTTGTTTTGCTTGCCTTCTTGCAAAGCAATAATGCTGTCCTGACTCACCATTATGTGGTAGAAATCTTGAGGCACAAAAATTGCTAGAAGAATTATTGCTCAGAGGCATGTTCTGCTATGAATAATTTCAGATAAAGTTAGTAAAGGCAATTTTGCAAAAAAGGATGGCATAAATCCACCCACATGAGGGCTTAGTTGTTCAAAATTGCTGAGCCAGTTCCAATGGGCCCCCAAAAGTCAGTTGTCTGTCGTATGGAAGGAACATGAAATTCATCCAATACTCAAATGCTGAGGACAAAACCATGCAGGAATGAATGATGCTGAACTGCCTCTTGATGGCAGTGGCTCCCAGTAGTGGGAGATTAGATTAATATTTTGCCTCATTAGCTGTAAGTTCTGTCCTTCCATGGCCTTGACTTTGTTTTCTTCTCTATTATTGAATTTTTCTCTTCTCTACACTATGACTTTAGCTAGGAAGAAGAAACTCTCCTGCACTGTGCTGCCTGGCATGGCTATTACGCAGTGGCCGGAGCCCTTTGTAAAGCTGGCTGCACCATAAACATCAAGAACCGAGATGGAGAGACACTGCTGCTGACAGCCTCTGCCGACCTTAATGCTTCTGACAAGGTGCTGGATGAGGGAATGCATGGCACTCAGCATGAAGTAATCTGATGGGCTAGTGGACACCAGATTCTTCCATTTGCTTCTGTCTGTTTCCCTGAGATCACAAACATGAATGCAACAAATTGCATTTGTCTTTTTTGCTCTGTGCTCCTAAGCTTCTGTAAACTAATATCCATCTGTACTGTGTAAGAAAATCTATGAACCAGTCAACTCATTTTGGCTATTTTAATTTCAGCTACTTCATTTTGAATTAGGCAGAGTGATGATCACTGAGCCCCAGGCCGTTCTCACTAGGCCTAACTTGGAAGCACACAGTTCACTTTTAGACATATGAAGTAATAGGCACTGCCTGCTCTTTTGTAAACAACAACAATAATATTGATGATGATGATGACAATGACAACAAAGCACTCTTGTCTGACAGCTCCAATTCCAGACCAGGCATTCTGTTTTTCACCTAAGCAAACATTGGTTTGTATGTTGAACTTGTTCTTCTTACTGAGAGGCAGAAGTGATGTATGGTTAAGATTTGGGGTGCCACAGTTCACGTAGTAACTTTCACTTGTGAAATGTTACCTTGGCATAGGGTGAGGTTTTCAGCTGGAGGCCACTTTGCCCACAGGGAACTTTTGGTAAGATCTGGAGACATATTTTGGTTGTAGTGAGTATTGCTGAGCAAACATTTTCACAATGGCTTTCAGGTGCTCCAGTGTCAGGGAACATTGTGGTAACAACACTTACCTCCATCTTTCTAATGCATAGATAAGAAGCACAGGGCCTGTCTGCTTGCACTGCTGGGGGTTAGCTTAGGCTGTGATTATTTAGAGTGTGCTAGATTAGGCCCCTCCTTCCAGAGCTGAGCCAATGACTTATCAAACCCTCCATTAGGATTTGTGGTAGTGATTCCTTTGTCAGCTGAGTCTCACCCAGTTGGGACAGGGAAGGTGGAGAGATCCAGACACTAGCCTAAGCGAGGAGCACTCATGGCCTGGGTTTGTTTTCAGGATGGACACATTGCCCTTCACCTTGCTGTGAGGTGCTGTCAGATGGAGGTCCTCAAGACCCTCCTTAGCCATGGGTGCTTCATGGATTTCCAGGACAGGCATGGCAACACACCCCTGCATGTGCCCTGCAAAGATGGTAGTGTGCCTATCATGGAAACCCTCTGTGAAGCCAGCTGCAATCTGGACATCTCAAACAAGGTAAGTGTGGAGGATAGGATTCTCACCTTCCTAATGTGTCTGTGCAGTCATCTGCTTGAGGGTTTTGGTCAAGTTTCAACTGGTATCTCTTTATGAATATCACTCAGAGGTACTTGTTTTTTATAGGACAGTGCCACTTTGAGCTGAGTGTGACTTTTGAGTAATTTTCTAGACTAACAGAAAATTGTTACAGTAGCAATGCTGTACCATGGAAAGCAGCAAACACAAAAGATCGAGGCTTCTTCAAATGAAGAGTCAGTTTTTTTTTTTTTTTTGAAGCAAGCGCATTAAGACTGCCATTTTTTTTTTTTTTTGAGAGAGAATTGGTGCGCCAGGCCCTCCAGCTACTGCAATCAAACTCCAGACCATTGTGCACCCTCTTGTGCACATGTGCCACCTTGTGCACTTGCATCACCGCTTCTGGCTTATGTGGGACTGTAGAGTTGAACATAAGCCAGGCTTCATAGGCTGGATGTGTGGGTTGTCCATGTGTATACACTTGTCTTTGTGCTGTATGCTTTTCTCTATGTGTGTTCACATGTGTGTGCATGCATGTGCTCCTGTAGGACATGGGGCACACACATGGGCTTCTGTTTGGAGCACTGTCTTCAGGAAATGTCTGATGATGTTAGGATTGTTTGGGTATGTGCATGTATGTGGTGTGTGCCTGTATGTGTGCAGCAAGCACCACATGCATACAGCAGAGAAAGGCATTGAGTGTCTTCCTCTGTTGCCTTTCCTCTTTATTTCCTTGAGATAGAATCTCTCACTGAACTTACAGATGGCCACTTTTTGGCTAGTCTGCCTGACTAGCGAAATCCACCAATCCTCCTGTCTCCACTCACCTCAGTGCTGGAGATACAAGGGTATCCTGCAAACACTGACTTTTATGTGGCTGCTGGGGATCAAACTCAGGTCCTCATGCTTGCCTAACAAGTGCTCTCACCAACTGAGCCTTCCCCAAGCCCAAAATTATGACTTGGTCAAGGTTCCTATGACCACATAGTTGTCTTAGTGTCTCCACTGAGCGTTCTATAGTCAGAAGTTTTGTGTGAGTGCCAAGTAAATTTGGACACACTGAAGAGACACAATCATCTGTGAATAATGAAGAGATGAAAATAAATTGTATGCTTCTCAATCCATAAAAGTGCATGTTGGCTCTCACCTCCTATTCCCTGAGCCCCATCTATATTGTCAGTTCCAAATACAAACAGTTTAATAGTCACATAGTTTCAGGCCAGAACCTATAAGAAAGACAAACACTATTGTCTTAGAATTGTGGTAGAATTCAAGAGGAATTCTTTTTAAATATTTTATTTTTTCTGTATTTGTTTGAGAGAGAGAGAGAATGGGTGTGCCAGGGCCTCCAGCCACTGCAGATGAACTCCAAACACATGCATCTAGTTTACATGGGTCCTAGGGAATTGAACCTGGGCCCTTTCGTTTTGTAGGCAAGTGCCTTAACCACTAAGCCATTTCTCCAGTCCAGGAATTCTTTTTTAATTGTGGGGAAATATTTGTTTATGAATGGTGTATACATTGCCAGCAGGGTTTATGTAAATTTGTTTGAGGTAAAAGAATTAATATCTGACGAGCTGGAGAGATGGCTTAATGTTAAGGCACCTGCTTGCAAAGGCTAAGAACTCCTGTTCAATCTCCAGGTCCCACATTTAGCCAGATGCAAAAAGTGACGCAAGCACGTAATGTCACTCTTGCCTACAAGGGGACACATGCATCTGGAGTTCATTCACAGTGGCTGAGAGGCCACTGGCACACTCATTCTCTCTCTATCTGTCTCTCTCTCAAAAAATTAATATCTGAAATAGCTGGAAAATGTTATATCTACAGAAAACATATTCCTCTTATATATTATGTGGTTACTTGTGATGGAAATTGAAGTCAGTAATCCTCACAGTATGGAAACACGAAAAGGCAGTGCCCTAGGTCTGGGCCATTAGCTGCTTGTTGCTTAGTTCATCCTATTCTCATCTTGCCAAGACCATTATGTAAATGGCTGAAGGGGAAAGCCACATGTGACATTAGTACCAAGACCTTGGCTTTCCTTCTAGGAGTCTTTCAGTACACAAAAATTGGCTTCACTTTCATGGTACAGTCTTTAATCTATCCATGATATACGCATTGGGCATACTGTGAGCACCGCATCAGGTATACTGTAGAACTCAATTCCCAAGTCCTAGAAAATACCACATAACAGAAAACAAAACAAAATATGAATATTTTATCTCATGTTTCAGGGAAATGTACACTTGCTAAAAATGCTCATTAAAAAGTCCAACTAGGGGTTGGAGAGGTGGCTTAGCAGGTGAGAACACTTGCTGTGCAAGCATCAGGACCTGAGTTTGGTCCCCACCACACTCATAAAAAGCCAAGCTGTGCATGCCTGTTATCCCAGTGGTGAGGGGGCCAGAAACAGCAGGATAGCTGGGGCTCCCTGGTCAGTGAGAGAAGCTCTGTCAGGAAAACAAAAAGGAAGAGTGATCAAGGAGGACACCCATCTTCCTCCTCCAGCCTCCACATGTGTGCACATGGAGCACATGCATCTTCATGCATACATCAAACACACACACACACACACTAATCCATCCCGAAGAAAAAGTCCAACAGTGCTAGGTGTGGTGGTGCAGGCTTGTAATCCTAGCACTTGCAAAGTGGAGGCAGGAATATTAGGAGTTGGATGCCAGCGTGGGCTACAGGGTGAGACTATCTCAAACAAATACCCAGAAAGACAATCTTAGATGTTCATGATTAAAAACATTTGTCTTAGGATGTGAAATAGCTCAGTGATGAAACACTTGCCTAGCCTAGAACCTTGTCATTCCCTCTTACTCTCCCCCCCTTGGGTAAGGAAGTAGTGGAGCTTAATTTTTGTGCAGGAAGGTCAGTGTCATGCCTTTATTTTCCCCCAATCTACCCACGTATGCTCACTCAGGTAGCCATTTGTCAGCAGCAGGAACTCAACATTGTGCAATTTGTGTTCCCAGGCAGACCTTCACTCTTTCCTTCTGGTGTGATCTCACCTTTTCCTTGTCATCAGGTTTCTCTTACCATCCAAATCCCACCTCTCTCACAGTATGGGACAGGACCTTGTCATTCTCTCTGTGAGCAAAAGATAGTGATATGTTTTCATGCTTCATTGTGACAGTGACTGTTGAACCCTGCTGAGTTAGCAAGCACATATGAGAGAAAGGAAGGAATGTCACACTGTGTTACCAAGGCAGAGAGAGTACCCTGCACTCCCAGGCACATCTGAGTGAGTGTCACGTGATGCTGCCGAGGGTGGTCCTGTCTTCAGACTGCTTCAGAAAGCCAGTCACACAACCCAAAGCAGCAACCTCTCCTGTGGTCCTCGCTGCTGGAGTGGGCTCAAGAGCTTTGGAAACAGAAGAAAACACTTTGGACATTAAAGAATTAGAAACTTTTCAGAGGTGATAAAATGGTTAGGACTAGGCCAGATGAAGAGTTTCAGGAAAGTCAATTCAGACTGAGCTCTGCCTGCATGTCTATCTGTTGGGGACCAAAGTTTGCATGTAGAGGGCACAGTGCAGTGTTTAGGAAGGAGGCGATGGAGAAAGACAGGAAATGAAGCCAGGAAGAGCTACAGGGTCCAGGTTATGAAACACATGAATTATGCTAAGGAATTTGAATTCTGTTCTCTAGTGTGGTGATACTACCTGCAACTCCAATGCTCTGGAGTGGGGTAGAGGCAGGAGGATCAGGAGTTTGATGTCAGCCTCAGTTACATTGCAAGGCCAGCTTGGGCTATGTGAGAACTTGTCTCATACAGAACATTGAGGTGTTCAAAGTGGCAGTTTCCTTTGGTGTTTTCTTCATTGTCTCCTTTCCCCACTTTGAAGCTGCATGTTCTATAACGAAGATTAAATCTTCATCTTCCTGATGTTTGGTTCAAAACTTTCTCTTCTCACATCAATGCTAGAATGTTTGAAAGATTAATACCTGCTTTCTAAATCACTGTGCAACCATAGTCAACAAAACAAACATATGTGCACACATCACAGTATTATTTACAGTAGCAAGGAATTGGAACTCTGTCACGTGATTATTCTTGTGAGCTGGCTAATTGAATAATGGCATAGCCACACACTGAGTTTTATTCAGGCATTCAAATGCATGTAATAGATTTAGTTACAGATTGGAATAACATTCTCAGTCTATTGTTCGATGAATCAAGCAAGCAGTAGTAGAAGAGTATGTAAAATATGATCACATTGTTAAATTTTCAATGATTTCTCTCTTACTAAGGATTCAGAAACAAATAATATTAAATTCCCAAGAGATTTATCTTATGAGAGAGACTATGTATGTGTGTGTGTGTGTGTGTGTGTGTGTGCATGCGTGTGTGCATGTGCATGCATGTGCGTGTGTGTGTGTGTGTGTGTGTGTGTGTATGGGCCTGTCACTGCAAACATACTCCAGATGCATGTGCCACTTTGTGCATCTGGCTTTGTATGGGTACTGTGGAATTGAACTTGGGCCAGCAGGCTTTGCAAACAAGTGCCTTTAACCACTGTATTCTCTCCATCCATGGCCTTGAACTTTTGATCTTTTTGCCCCTACCTCCTGAGTGCTTGGGTTACAGGTGTGTACTACAACACCCAGCATTTTGTATGGATACTGGATATGTGAGCTCAGGTCCTCATGCTTGTGTCACCTATATTCCCAGGCCACTGCATCCCCAGTCTCTGAGTGTTCTCCTACTCCTCCTCCTCAGTGTCTGGGTAATTTTATTTATGGTTCCCATAAGGCAAATGACAGTACCTCACCATTGTGTTTTTGAAGGAGTGCAGTCCAGAAATCTTAGCAGCTGTTGAGGAAAACAAAACACATGAATGGAAAGCAAGCTACTGGTTTAAATTCATCTTTACATGACCACAGCAACTTCCCAACAGATGAATGTAGTTGTTGGTTATTGCACAACTTCTAAAACCTTGGACTGAGATTGAATGTCACCCCCTCATTTCCTGTTCCACTACAACTTCTTTCAAGATATTTGTCCCATTCCTCAGCCACCACCAAACTCCTTAGAGCAAATATGCAAAGATATGTCATGAAGAGAAATGTAGGTAGCCTGATGACACCAACCTGAGCTAATATCTACCTGGTACCCTTCAAAACCCAAAGATAATCCTCAGGACCCCTCTGGGTTCACCACAGGACTCAGAGGATCTATGACACATGGTGAGAAAACCACATGTGTGAAAACCCCAGTGGGCATGTCCTAAAAATGTCATATCTTTATAGTACTCTCAAATAGCTGTCTTTCCACCTCATTCCACTTTGCTGTATAATTTGAACTGTGATGCTCATACTACTGGACTCTCCGACCCTTGCCTCCTTCTGTGCCAACCCAGCCAGAAACTTAATTTAATTATCTATTTCAAGCCTTCTGATCATTCATCTTCTGAAGTTGTATTTTGAAGCTACTCTTTGAACTGCAAAGTACTGGAAAAGATGCTCTGGCTGGCTAGCCTGCCTCAGTGGGAGACAATGCTTCTCCTCTCCCTTTCTGATGGACCACAGGCCCCCTGCATAATGCTATCTCTTGGAACGTGCTTCCTAACATGGCTTTCTCCACAACTGAAATGTGAACCAAAGGGTTTCACAAGCCACAGTCATGAGAGCTCTCTTTTGCTGTGCTTTCCCTCTTCCCAGTGTGGTCGGACTCCTCTACACCTTGCTGCCAACAATGGAATCTTGGACGTGGTGCGCTACCTCTGCCTGATAGGAGCCAATGTGGAGGCTCTGACCTCGGTGAGTACAACGTCAATGGAGTGGGTTTTTAGCTGCAGAGCGCTATGGAAGCTTCTAGTGCCTCAAGGGCATGAGGAGAAAGATATTGCTTGGCAACAGCATTCCCAAGCAGACAAGCTGCTATTAAGCTTTAACTCCTCCACGGCAGTTATATAAACATTTGCCCACACAGACCCAGTTATTATCTAGTTAATGTTTCATCCTTTTCTCCATGCACCAGCACGGTTCTACTGGGTTCTCACTGGCCTTTTTGTTTTCCATGTTACACAACAGTGCCTCTTAGATTTGGATAGGATGTATGTATTTTTCTTTCATAAACACTGTCTCTTGGCCCCAGGGCAGAGGAGGCCTAATGCCCTGTAGGAGAAGCTAGAACCCCCTCGGTGGCTTGGGTGGGGAGTGCCAGGCCACCATAAGGCAAAATGCTTCGCTCTACTGTTTGAAGAGCCCGCTTTTGCTAGTAGGTTTGCAGAACAGTTTTAAGTAAGATTGTTTTCATTCCTTGCTCTTCCCACTCCCCATTTCAGGCCTCATCTCTCCCAGCAGAAGAAACCTTTGGGCTTTCATTTCATGAAATACCACAGATAATAGTTTGGCTACTGCATTAATGTGGTGGCTGTGTTGCTACTGTGACATGTTTTTATTTAAGTACTTGCTGGCCCAATAGTGGGTTCACTGCCCAACCACTTGTGTAGGAAAGTCCTGACACTCACAGATAAGAGCTCTACTGATAAATAGTGATTCTTGAAGGAGAGCAAGTGGTGTGTAGATGTGGCAGCCCACTTCAGGATGCCAAGCCAGAAAATAGAGCCACATTTCTTAAAGATGTTAAAGGGCTTCACAAAATGACCCACAGAGCCAAATCCAGCTAGCTACCTCTTTTTTTAATAAATAAAGTTTTATTGGGATAGCCACACCCATCCATTTATCTGTTGTCTCTAGATATACATAGTATAATGTCAGAAGCAAATAGTTACAATCCAGATTATGTGGCCCACAGAGCTCATAGCATCTCTGACATCTCTTTATAGTATATACCTGCTGACCTGTAGGTAAGAGATGTCCTCCCTGACTCTGCTTAGGGTTAGGTTTTTGTAATGTTATTCCTTCCCCAGCAGTGATGGATTTGTTCTGTACTGTTAGACTCTCCACAGGCTCAAGTATTATCAATACTCTGCATGAATGGGTCCCTTCTTAGGGTACCTGCTTAGCTCCTTAAACTGACATACCATACAAAAGACACCACCCTGCTGTGTAAGGACCTGTGGTACCATTATCAGCTCACCCTGCAATGTCCTTTTGTTGTTGCTTTTGTGTGCATGTATGCGTATACAGTGTGTGTGATATGTGGTGTAGGCATGTGGGTGTGGAGGTCAAAGGAGAGCACTGGGTGTCCTTTGGTAATTGTTCATCTACATATTACCTCGAGATGGGTTTCACCCTCCACTCTGAGCTGCTGTCCATCAGCAATCCCCAGAGATGCTCCAGTCTCCACCCCCATGGACTGGGGTTACAGATGTGTGTGGCCACACCCTGCTTTTTACATGGGTTCTGGTGGAGTGGAACTTGCTTGTCTCTGGTCTGAGAGGCCATTATGCTTGAACAGCAAGCACTCTTAACCACTGAGCATCTCCCTAGCCCCCAACCATGTTGTAGCCCACAGTTTAGTTACTCTATAATGACGCATTAATATGCATTTTGTTTTAATTTTGGTTGTGTATATGTGTGTGTTGTATGTACATATATGTTTCAATGCATGCACCCCATGGGCAGAGGTCCTTCTTTATTGCTCTTTCTCTCCCCTTCTCTGAGACATTCCCTCAGTGAATCTAGAATTCCATGCCTTTTGGTTAGACTGCCTGGCTAGTGATCCTCCTGTCTCCTCCCCCCTCAGCTCTGTGGTTACGGGTCAGTGTGACCATGTCTGACCTTTCACATGGGTGCTCCTGTTAGGAGTTATAAGGACAGGGATACCACTGAACATTGAGTGCCTTTCATGAGTGGACAGACATGGAGGACATCCAGCTTCCTGGCCAGGGCACGATGGGGTCTTCATCCTAGAGCAGGGTGGCTGATGGCTGTGGAGGATGGAGAAGACCATGTGGGCACAACACTGAGTCGCAAAGACAACAGACAAAACCTGGACCACCTGTCCCTTTACATTTTCTAGCAGCTGCATTAAAAAAAGAATCAGAGAAAATGCATTTTAGTAGCTTATTTCATTTAGCAAAAGATATGAAAAATACCTTTCAACCTGAATATTTTGAAATTTCTTAAAATCTTTCTATTCATTTGTCTATGCCAAGTTTTTAGCATCCCACATGTGTTCAGACCTGTGGTGGGGGCTGCTGTCCTGCCTGACAGCTCCACATAGTGCCTTTTCTTCATCTTACCTGAGCCAATTTACATCCAAATAACCCTAGGCCCCACAGCACCCTCTGTTCTCACCTTTATTCCATTCTGTTCTCAGCCGAATAAGGCCAATCAGGATTTGACTCCTTAGCCTCCTGTCCCTCCTACATTCCCCATGGCCTCATGACTCACTACCAGATAACTCTTTCTTTCCACACTTTTATTAGAAAATAAAACATAGATGTAAAATAAAGCATATGAGCTGATGTAAAGCATGGTGAATTATAAAACCTTCTAGATCTGCTTAGTTCAAGAAATAACTCTCTGAGCCACCAAAGAATCCCTGTAGCCTGACTTAGTGGTGCCTCCCTCTCTCTTCCCTTCTGATTTCTTTCTTTCCTTTCTTCATGCAGGAGGGAACCCTCTTATGTGGGCAGATCAGGAAACTGCACAGGAGATGCTGTTGTTCTGCTGCCTCTCTCCTCACCCCACCCCTCTTCTTTTTTTGAGGTAGGGTCTAGCCCAGGCTGACTTGGAATTCACTAAGTAGTCTCAGGCTAGCCCTGAACTCATAGTGATCCTCTACCATGCCAGGCTGAGAGAATGGGCATGCCAGGGTCTTTAGCTGCTGCAAACTCCAGATGTATCTTCCAGTCTATGCATCTAGCTTTACAGGGGTACTGGGGAATCAAATATGGGTCGTTGGGTTTGTGGGTAAGCTCATCACCCAGGGATCAGTAGCTCTTAATCCTGTTTCCTGGTTGTGTCCCCAGGACTCCATGTACCTGACCATCCTGGACACTCTCCTGCCTTGGATAAAATGCCTCCCCCAACCTGCATCTCCTCTGCCTGCCTGTCTCCTACTCTGTCTTCTTCCCTGTTGCTTCCAGGCCGTCTGTCTGTCCTTCACTGTATACCCTTTCTAGTCTTCTCTCTGGGCTTAGGTCTGTAGCCTCACTTGAACTTGAAGGCCCACATCCAGGTTTCTGGTCCCTTGTCCCCAGACTACCAACCTTGAAATCAAGTTGTGTGCTATTCTAAGCCTTTTCTTCAAAGGCACAGTGAACCCTAGTAATGGGGATCCTATGAGGGCCAGACATATCTACACAAGGACTGTAAGACATGGGTTTCTACTAAAGCATGACTTAGTATCTAATGACACTTGACTGTCTGCTTAGAGATAGGGGCTCAGGAGAGGACATAGTCAGCCAGAGAATGAGTTCTAATGAAAGCCCATGGTGAGATGCTGTTTTACCACAGTTGTGCTTTGCTTCTGTGTCTCTTTCCTGTGCTACCAGTAAAATAAGGACTCTGAGTTTGTCAAACAGCCCAGGAATATGTTTCTTTTCCTGTCTGATGTACTTTTAAACCTTCTGTGGTCCTCTGCCTCAGGTTTTCCTTTGCAAAGAAAAGACACTGACTATCTGTCTCCAACAGGATGGAAAGACTGCCGAGGACCTCGCTAAGTCAGAACAGCATGATCACGTGGCAGGCCTCCTGGCAAGACTCCGAAAGGTAAGAATTTCAAACTGAGATTTTCTTGTTTTAATGTGAAAAATATCTGTCTTTTCCTTTGTAAGTTATGAGGATGAACAACAAGGGGCTCTGGACACAGGTTGAAGAGCATCTGCCCTGTCCTGTCAATCACATGTCAACAGGCAGACATTCATAAGTGCTGCTGGTTTCTTCCATGGTTGACCTTGATTTTCCCATTGCTGTGCGGGTCTCTCTCCTCACACCTTCTTGGTGCTAACCATCTTCTCACAGTGGAGCGGCAATGAGCACACTGTGCATGCCTCTTTCCTTCTCTTATTTTTAACTCCAAGCTATCACTTAAGCTTCAGTTTGTCAAGAACAACTTCCATCATGTTCACAGAAATACAACAGCAATAAGTAAATGTGGGTGTGCATTTTGTAGCTCATGCCATAGCAGTGAGCATTGAGAGACTTCAAAATAGCCAAGCCCTTTAAGCCAGGAACTAACTGCTTTATGCACAAAAATGTTCACAGCAGTCTTACTTAAAGTACAGTAGGCTCAGTAGGCAAAGCTCTTGCCATACAAACATGAGGACCTGAGTTTAGATTCCCAGCACCCACATCAAATGCCATGCATGATGACACATGACTGTAATCCCAGTACTGGGGAGGCAGAGATAGGATAATCCTCAAGGCTCACTGAATAACTAGTCTAGCTGACTCAGTGAGCTCTAGATTCAGTGGGAGACTCTCAAAAAGTAAGGTAAAGAGTAACTGATAACACTTGACCAGCCTCTGGCCTCCACATGCACACATAAGTACATGAGCTCACCCACACACCTATGTACCCACATGCATACAAACATACATAAATACATGCATGCACACCTAACACCTAATGCATATACATAAACTATAAAATGTTAGAAACTTCAGAGTACCAGCGATAATGTCTAGTAAATTGTCATAGAGACAAGACTGGTGTTTGGTCTTTAGAAAATTTTTAAATTTAATTTATTTATTTGAGAGAGAATGAGAAAGAGGAAGAGAGCGAGAGAGAGAGAGAGAGAGAGAGAGAGAGAGAATGGGCATGCCAGGGCCTACAGCTGCTGCAAATGAACTCCAGATACATGTGCCACCTAGTGCATCTGGCTTTATGTGGGTACTGGCGAATCAAACCTGGGTCATTTGGCTGTGCAGGCATTAAGCCATTTCTCCAGTCCTGGAAATATTTTTGAAAATGTTGTGATGATAAGAGTTTAATGCTGAGGCTATCCCTAGGCTGAACAAAAGAAAAAGAAAGGATACGTTGTGTCCTTATTATATTCCCTTCAGTGAATAGAAAGAAAATCACAGTGGTATATTTGTTTCTGTTATTTGAAATTAACATTTTCTTCTTTAAGCACTACTGCATTGTTACAAGGTGACTCAGTTGATTTGCTAATATATTATCTAAAATATGCTGTGGATATCTCACAAAGCTCCTGTCATGTAAGCTCAGAAGTGCCTGTGGGAGACCATGACATCTTCCCTGGACACTCACTTGAAGTTTGATTTTCATGCTTGTCTTGGTCTGGGAGGCAGGACATAGATTGGGGTAATGCCTTTTCTTGAGCAGAAATTAGATTTGGGAAGAACCACTGTTCGGTGCATTTGCATACTAAAGCCCCTTCCATGGTGGGAAGAAAATGAGGTCATGGCTCATTCGTTTCCACAACCTTCTGCTGTGAACACTGACAATGGGGCTCAGAGGCAGCAGGCAGATGAGCAATGGACTGAGAGGGCCCAGGACCTGGAGGGTGCATCTCCCCCTTTCACCACAGATTTGAGGGAGCTAAGTCTTCTAAGAACTCCCCAGCCTTACTTATCCAGTCATACAGGAAACATGTTATGAAATTGCTGGCTTGTTCCCAGTCTGTACCAGTGGGGACTGTCCCTGTGTGAGTGAGAATTAGGACTAGAAGAGCAGAGTCTTTTTTTCTGTTTACAAGCAAAACACAGCAGGTGGGTGGGACATGGTCAGCAGTTGACACTGAGCAATTTATATAATGTTTCATTAAATTTTCAGTTCTGGTTATTTGAAGAAATATGTCAGTCCAACAAACACAGCCCAAATCCCAGTTGGCTACCTCTAATTTGTGCTATATAGTTAGTGACCCTGTGTCTGGTCATAAATAGTGTCCAGGTGTATAGGCTGTCTTGAGCTCACTTCTCCGTGATGGTATCTGTCCATAGTGACAAATGAAGTCTGGTTTTCTCCAGAAGTGTTCACCATTCACCAGTGGGTTTCTATTATGCTTCATTTGGGACTGGGGAAGGGCTTTGTGAACAGCCTTAACTTAAGCCTTCTTCACCAGGTATTGTAGACATGCTCAGCAGAGAGTCCACAAAGAAGTAGTTCAAGCCACTGCAGGCCCTGGTCTGGTTAATTTCCCCAAGGATCAATGTTAACCAGCCCAGAGCTTTGCTAGACCCTCACTCAGCTCCTGCAGGGAATGGCACATCTAAACACTGGGAGTTCTGGAAAGTGTGGTGCAACATTCTTCCTCACCTTGGAGTACAACCATTGCAGATGCTAATATTCTAGACAGGGGCCCATGGAAACATGGAAGTATGCCATCATCTCATCTTTATGTAAAAATTATTACCTCAGTAGTTCAGTGGGCCATGGCAGAGGATACCCTTCCTCTGGTAGCAATAGGCATTTGTTGGATTCTACTGTTCTTTACTGGTTCCCTCCCCCAGGGGTCTCTTATTTATTTTTTTAAACTTTTTTAAATGAGAGAGAGAGCAGTAGAGACACACAGACAGAATTGGCACTCCAGGCCCTCCTGCCATTGCAATCGAACTCCAGACACATATATCAGTTTGTGTGCATGTGAGACCTTGTGCTTGCATTGCCTTGTGCATCTGGCTTACATGGGATCTGGAGAGTTGAACATGGGTCCTTAGGCTTTGCAGGCAAGCGCCTTAATTGCTAAGCCATCTCTCCAGCCATCTTCTTTTATTTAAAACCTAGTTGTATTTTACAATGAAAAGTCCACCAAAAACAAATTAATACTCAAAAATAAGTGAAAGGAGACCCATGATGGAATTGGATAGGATTGGTAGGTTGCAATGTCTTTCTCCCTCAATCCATTGCCCATGCTTGCTTTCTGCACTGTGTTTAGATTGCTGTTACAATGAGAATATAAAAAACAAGAAGCTTATGGGTACAACTTCTGTATGATCCAGGGAGGGGCAGACGTTTCCAGTTTAGAATTCTGAATCTAATGCCAGGTGGGTTTCTGCAGCTGTCACAGCTTGAGGTTTTCTTCCCTTTCTTCCTTTGATGGGGACGTTCATGTTTAGTGCCTTGAATTTTTAAAGGAAGGTTGCAGGGAGAGATCGCAATATTTACTATTTTGCCATTGCCCACAATATATTTTTTCCTCTAAAGGCAAGGTCAAGGCCAAGAAGGGTCATTTTAGTGACTCTGATTTAAGGATTCCCTCTCCCTTGCACCTTACGTCCAAGAAGAAGTTCCCCTCAGCTCCATTTGAGAGAAAAAATACAGGGTGGTAGCGAAGAACACATACAAACACCATGGTTGGGTGGCTTTGGTCCCAATCTCAGCCCTGTCAAACTCTTCTAGACAAATGCATCCACTGTTTTCCAGCTCTGTGTCCACATTCTCATTTGTCTAGTAAGATGAGGTGCTACCTCATAGGTTGATGGAAAGGATGTCCTGAGGACAGCATCTGAACACAGGTTTGCCTTTGTGGCTGGTTCCCAGCTGAGCACTCTTAAAATTCAAGGTGCCAACCTTGGCAACTGGTGGGGACCCTGGAAAGCTCATTGTCTAACAATCAGCATGTGCAGCAGGCTCTTCTGTTTAGAACATCCCTGAGGTTCACAGAGCAGACAGCTCCTGCAGGAATTGTGGTCTCAGAGTATATCAGTTACTTTCTCGTTACTGAGACAAAATACCTGACTGGAAGCAACTTAGGGGAGGAAAGGGTTTATTCTGGTTTACAGTTCCTAGGGGAAGTGTCCACAGTGGTGGGAAAGCAGGGCAGGATCAGGAAGTTGGAGTCACACTGTCACTTCCTCAGGAAGAAAGTGTAGAGATTGACTGGCAAGCAGGGCTATACTACAAAACCTCAAGGATTGGTCCCAGTAGCATGCTTCCTTCAGCAAGGCTCCCTCCTAGAGCCTTTCTGAATAGCATCTCCAATTGCAAATTAAATACTGAAACACGTGAGTCTGTTTTCCATTCAAACAACCACAAAAAGCTGAGATCTCCACCTAAGGTCACATTTCTCCTCTGCTCTCTCCATGGGCACAGGGATGCCATGGTGAACATTCCCAGCCAGGATGAGGCCATTTTATAAGTCCCTGTGGAGCCACTCTGCCTTGTAGAAGTCAGATCACCTTCAGTGGGGTAGGCCAGGTTTCCTGCTATTGACAGGATTTTCTACAATCCCAGGTTAACATAGCCCTCATTTTTTTTTAATTTGAGAGAGAGAGAGACAGAGAGGCAGAGAGAGATTGGGTGTGCCAGGGCTTCTCAGCTATTGTGAACGAGCTCCAGACATGTGTGCCCCCTTGTGCACATGTGTGACATTGCACACTTGCATTACTTTTGCATCTGGCTAAACGTGGGAACTGGAGATTCGAACAGGCATTCTTAGGCTTCACAGGAGGCCTTAACGACTAAGCCATCTCTCCAGCCCCATAACTGTCATTTTTATTTTCCATCCTTTAAATGACTCTACACTTTAGCTTCTTGGTGAGTCATGAAAAGAAGAGTCCAGAAGGGTAGTGCTGATCACATTCCACCATTGTTGAGATCTCTCTTGTTTTTGAAAATAAGCCCCAAATTAAGTAACCATTCAGCATTTAGGAACACCAGGTTCTGGGATATGGTTTCAGAAGTGACCCAAGCAGCATTCTTGGTGGGGTGAATGTGGTGGCTGCCCCAGGGCCAGGCAGTACTTGCAGATAAAAGCAGGTTGTGCATTTGTTTGCAATTATCATTTGTGTCACTCAGAGAAAAAGACTCTTTATCATCAGAGTACAGCGGAGGGTTCTGGAAAGGTGGATGGTTATTCACAGGAATGTTTAGTCCTCTTCTTGTCATTCATTTTTCCCCATGTTTGTAAGTGTCCTTCTCCAAGGTACCATTGGCATTTTGGGTGGCTGGAAGGTCCTGTCACTGCAGAATATTTTTGTCCATTCTCTGCAAGCATCTAACATAGCATCCCTTATTTCTCTGCTTGATTGTGAAAACCAAAAGAACACTTCCCCCCATTTCCTGGCACCCCCTTCACTAACCCCACTTCTTACCATTCCATCTAGTCTCCACATGGGCCAGTTAGCATAGGCAGTGCCCCTTGTGTTTTCACTCTTATCAGTTTGCAATGTCCAAGAACATACTTTGGA